>JAWNNJ010001384.1:0-30663 GCA_035045125.1 Hypselothyrea guttata
TTTGAGCGTAAGCAATTGCTGCGCCCGGTTCAACCAAAAGCAATCGCAACGTTAGTTTTCCAAGTCATTTGGAATGGGGATCTCACATATTGGTAACCAACTCTCGCGAATTACTTACATCCACATCCACATCTATATCTACACCTACGCTGTATGCAATGGGAACTGCCAAAAAACTTTCGGCAAGGACGGAATTGTTGTTCTGGGGGCCAGAGCCTTGGCTGGGCTTGTCGTCGACGTCATCAAAAACAAGTACGGCGATTAAGCCACACGAAAAACGCCAATCTGCCTGGTAGCCTCGATGCCTGGCTGCCTGCCTGGTTGGCTGCCTGGTTGGCTGCTTGATTTCCAGCGAACTAATTCAAGTGTTCCGTGAAATGAGTCGAAAATTGACATTCGATTTTCGAGACCATTGCACATTGCCGCAGCAACGACGAAGGTAAAGGTAAACTACAGTTCTCGAATTGTTTGAAACAATTCTCTAAAGAAACCAGTAAGGCCTGAGAAGAATAAAGAATATAGAATATCCTTCTGCCTATATATTATTCGAAATTTAAAACCAATGAAAGAATAAATATATTTTTGTCTGTATCATATGATAGTGCTGCCTGAGAGTGAGCTAGGCAAAGTCTGCAATCTTGTTTCTTCAAAAACTTCTGTGTTTATTAACCGATTTAAATACTTTATAGATTCATATAATGGTGGAGAGTTTATATAGCAAAAATCAGATTTATACGGGCGTAAAGGAGGCATGAAATCCAAGATTTAAAACAAACTTGATTTAGGTATGCTTAATATCTATCTACATTTCTAAAATGCTTACCCTAGCTCTTACAGTTTTCAAGATCTTTAACTATCTGCTCAGCTCGTCGCTTTGATCAAGAATTTATACAATTTATGCAATATGTCACACCTATTTAAGCCCTAAATCTTATTAACCTTCTTTCAATGACTACAGGGTATTAAAAAAGGAGTATTGTTGCAAGTGCCTAAAAGCGGGCAATCAATTTTCCACTTGCATGTGAAAAGCACATTAATAAATGCCATTCAACTTGGTAATCATTTTTCTTAGACCCAAAACACTTACTTGCGTGTTTTGTATTACGCTCACAATTGGTCACAATTAGAATGGGAGTTTCAAGTGAAAAGCGTCTGCAAGTTCTGCAGACATTTTGTAATTTGCTAATTACAAGCACGTTTACAATTTGCAGATGGTGTAATAACCTTTTGACAATTATTGAACAATCGAAATCGAAATTGAAAAGCTGCAGACTTTAAGCTGCCATCTCACTTGCAATGCCAATGCCACAGGTGCTTTCGCACTGTGAATGCCTCAGATTTCTGTTTGAATGACATGTCACGTGCCACAGACTCAAGTTCCTCCATTGTTGACCTAGTCAAAAGACCAACATTCTGCTCGATGCTCTGTTGTGTGTGGCAAAAACGAAATTTCAATGGAACGTAATAAGCAGTGTGTCTGCTGCTAATATAGCGCCATTTTGCCGACTGAAAACGGCAATCAGAAAGCGTTATTTGCTGCACAGTAGTGAGTACTACACGCACTGAAAGAAAAATCAATGGTTTTTGTACTTGAATCAAGAATTTTTTTGTTTAAGGAGTGATAATCCCCATTTTTTGTTTAAGGAATGATAATCTTTTTATCACATTAAAATTAGCCCTAAAATCTACATTTTTCGACCAAATGTAGTTATGTTTTGTTTTTTTTTCTGCATAATTTTGCAATACAATTCGTAAACGCATCAATTCTAGCAATCTTAAACAAAAAATTTGTTTTCCCAAAAATTTCAATTTTTTATGGGAAACACTTTAAAATTCTCGCAAAAAATTTCCAAATTTTTTTTCTATATTTTTTCCCTCAAATTTCATTTTTGCATTTAAATGATGAAGAAAAATCCCTATCACTTAAAAATCAGTTGAGTTTTGGTTAAGTTATGCGCATTCAAAGTTCCGCAAAAATGGATATTTTATTAATGGAGTGAAAATCACCCCATGATACCAATATTCGCTCTAAAATCTACATTTTTCGACCAAATTCTGTCAATAAATCAAAGAATTAAACTCTATTAAAAGTAAAATAAAGTCTGGAGATATATGGGATAAGCAATTAAGTACAAATAAGAAAAAGAAATATAATAAATTTGAATACCGCAAAGTCTAAGCATTCTAGCACTAATCGATATTAATTTAAGAGCTTTATTTCTGACTGCATGTATATAGATATAGTCTGGATGGACAGGTCAAGGGAGCTTACTTGTGACTTACTTCAGATGCATGCAATTACACTTTCTCTCTCTCTCTGTCTCTCTCTCTCTCTCTCTCTTTAGCACTCCCTCTCTCTTTCTAGTACTCATTGGACATTTCTGGTTCGTGCTGCCAAGACTGCATGTTGCAAGTTGCAAGTTACAGGCTGCAACTTTGCTGTTGCCATAATTATTCACAACTTTTGCGTAATGAGTGTGTCGCAGTAGCAAAGAACAAATTTTCTGCTGACTCAGTTTCTGTTTTTTTTCTGTTTTTTTTTAGTTTTTTTTTTTTTTGTTGGCTGGTGCAGAGAGCTCATTAAATATTTAATAGCGAAATTAAAAGAATGTGCCAACTGTGCGCAAAATGTCCTGACATGGCGCATGCAAAGCCACCAAAAGTAAATTTGCAGTTGCAGCTAAATGTTGCAGCCTCATTCTGTTGCCTTCTGCTATGCTACTATTCTGCGCTGCCCCATTGTGGACGGACAACAATTTGAAGAGACTACGGCAATTATTTACACAAAATGTTTATTAAAATTGCTTTTACAACTTGTTAATTTCGTACTAGAGCTTCATTATTATGACGACAGCTTTGTAGGCTCCCATTGCACAGTGGTTACGCACTAACACCAAAAATAACAACATTATTTTGAGCTATTTAAGCAGATACTGGATGAGGAATAAACTTTATTTTTTTACAATTAAATTAAATTCTGCTGTTTATAAAATTTTTGAAATTATAAAAATGTTTGTTTCAATTTAGGAAACCTTCAGAAAAAAGTGACCTAACCTGATTTTTTTTATAACAGTTTAATCTAGAAAGAAATTCACAATTTTCAAGATTCCGTATTGTTTTTTGGCATGTAATTACGTAGGCATTGCAAATATGTATCGATGTTGTAAATTGTATGTATTACTATCAGATAAGAAACAGCAGAGATATGCAACAGAATATCGCATGCAAAATCCAAACTACAGGTTCTCTTACTGTCTTTTTTTGTTGTGTCTATTTAAGAGGTTAAATATATCAATATCTTACAAAATAAGCTTTTATAAAATTTTCCATGATCACTATATTGAAAGATTAAGGCTATAATAAGCCGATTTGGTTAATTTTTTTATAACATATTTAAAATATATTTTAATTGGTTTTCGGCAGTAGGAGTAGTAGATATATTTTTGGCTGCGCATCCATACAATTGGAACCACAGTGCAGTGCTATTATAGTTCTAGCCTGGCGAAATAAACTTGTTCAAGTATATATTTGTTTTTATTGATCGCTTGCGGTTGTGCACAATTTAGATCAAGGATATCGATATGGCTTCATGTTCATGCCAAAGCATTTTGTCAATGCTAAAGCACATTTATGCCCATTTTCATTTTGGCACGACGTGGAGACAACGGCAAAGGCGACAACTCGGAAAACGCCTCGTGAAAAACTCGATAGGCAAAGTGGAAAATAATGTGGCTCGGAAGACAGAAGCAAAGCTTGTTGTTATTGCTGTTGGTGTTGTTGCTGTCGTTACCACCAAGTAACAACAAAATTACAAAATTAAATTATTTTCAAGTGAATTTATCAACATGGCATAAAAGATTCAAGCAGAGCTCGCCGGAAATTGCTAAATATTTTTGTTGGTAATTGAGTGCTTTTTTGCCGACTGCCATTTGAGCCGCCTTAGCATTTATGATTGTGTATTATTAATGATATAATTAAACAATTAAATCGCAGCTTGTCAAATAAATCAATTTTGATTCATTGCTCAACACAAGCGTTTTCCCCCCCACAATCAGCGTTGCCTTTTTAGCGGGTTTTAGCATTTTATTTATGCTAGTCATAATTTGTAATTTTTTGACTAATGTTGAATAGTAAATATAATTTTTTATAATTAATTCTATGTGTTCTTATTATAATTTTTATTTTTTATGGAATCTTTACAATATTTTTTAATTCATAAATATTTTTTTAATATTTTTCATTTGTTATATTTTTGCAATTTATTTTGTTTGTATTTTTCTTTCATTTTTTTGGGTTTTTGTTTTTGTATATTTGCTTATCGTAAATATTTTTAATAAATTATTTTAAATATATATTTTTTATTATTTATTCAAATGTATTTCTGTTTTATTTTGAAAAACATTTTAATCTATTTTTAATAAATTGTCTATTGAAAATCTAGCTATTTCTGGCAACACTGCCCACAATTAGCCATGTGTTCATTTATGCATTCAGCATGGAAATAATTGAGCAAATGGATTTCGATGTACATATTTACTGACCTAATTAACATAATTAGAGCCCGATTTATAAGCACTAAACTCCCACTGCAATCAAATGTGCCCCAATCGTTAGATTGTTCAACAATCGTTAAGACACATACAAGAAAAGGCGCTTTTCCAAACTTCCACATTCCCACTCCCAAGTTTCCACTCATTTTTCTTAGGGAACAACGACAGTTGCTGCTCTCCCACCTGCCCAGGAACTCCCTTTAGACGGATAGGCCAACTTAGCAACAGATTTCAAAACAGACAGCCATCGATAAGGAGGAAAGAGAGAGGGAGGCTGAAAAGCAGGCAGTTCACCGGGTTCGCTTTTAAAACAAGTCACAGGCATTGGCAGTGATGGAGCAGAGAAAGAGAAAGAGACAGGCACAGGGATAGAGACAGAGACAGAGACAGAAATAGCGACAGAGACAGAGAGGAAGTCCCGGCTGACCAGCGACCAAAAACGGACTCTGCCTGATTAATTAGGGCATTAATTTTGGTAAATTACTCTAATACATTTGGGAGATCGAAGGCATTTATCAAAATTAACCTGAGCACCAATGCAAATGAATTCGCCTGCCCGGTTTTAATCAAGTATTTCAACTTTACCCGGTACACTCTACTACTCAGATGCTGAACACGATACGATAACGATTACATAGCCCATCAATCCTACATTTGGAAAAAATTTAAGAGTTTAAATCGAGAATTTTCGGTAAAATTCTTGTTTCAAAAAACATATATTATATTTTTAAAACTATCAAGCTTAAGTATTCTTAAGCAGTTTTGGATTTGGTAAGCTTATCTTGGAAGCTTTTTAAGAGCTTTATGAGCTTACTTGAATCCTGGATCAGACTTTATTAGCTTCTCTTTGAACATAGATTTGTTGCGAATTCTAGCAATAAATCAGCTTCATTTAAGAGCTTTATTTTTAACTTAATTTTCTCAGTATTGTAATGGAATAACAACTTTGTTCAGCTGATATTGAAAATAGCTTTCACTTCAAACTACACTTAAAAAAATTAAAAATAAATCGTTCTATAAAAAAACGCTTTTATACGAATCTTTTGAATAAATCTTTTTTTGTCGTCAATTGAAAATTAAATTTGAATTTAAAGCTCAAAATTTGTAAAAAAAATTTATAATTAAATTAAATTAATTAAACTATATTTGTAAATTATTTTTATTTCAGAAGTTCCAAAAAAAAGAATATATTATTTAAATATACATTTTTATTTTTATTGAAATGCAGAATTTTCAATAATTTTCTGACTCATTGAACTTGTGAGACCTTACAAAAACTGCTGATTTTTCTCTCAGTGCATCATTGACGAGGAGCTGAGTTAACAAGAAGCATTAAAGCGGACTCAGTATGCATTCCTCTAGACTAGAAACCTCTTTGAGAAGTATCATGCTCTTGCAGATATTTCCGCCTAGGTGCCATTTTGTGCGGTTGTGGGCACTTTGTGGGAGGGAGAGCTCAGAGAGTCGTAGACTCCGCTAAGTTTCTGCTCACAATTGCAGGCATGAGATAACAAATGCACAATGTGCCATCGACATACGCCGGAGCGATACATTCCGTGTTTTGCCTTCACTGCTCGCTGGCATCAGCAGCTTAAAGTTTCTAGGAAAGATGGGAGGCAGGAGGAGCTTTACATTTTTATGTGTTGCTGTACAAGCACTTGGCTGAGGGTGTGAAAGAGGGCGGAGGTGCGGAGGGGCAAGGGGCAGCGTGGGCGGCATTAATAATTGAAATATTCACTAACAGAAAGTTGAAGACGTTAATGGCGCTCGTCAAGGCAAAGGGATGAAAACTGCTGCTGCCTTTGCCTTTGACTTCTAGTTCAGCTTCTGTTTCGTCTTCGGTTTCTGCTACAGGTTTGGGTTCCAGCTCCGGATGCTGCACTCAAAAAAATTAAGAGCAAGTTCTACAAAATAAAACTTATCAATTAAACTTGTTCTGTTTTAAAATTCAAGTAAAAAAAAACTACAAAGAATCGGTAAATAATTAAGTCCAAGGAAATGAAAAAGTGCAAAATCGTGCTATAAGTAAGTAGGGATAGGAGCGATCAGTCGGACGCACCCGAATGTAAAATATAATGCATTCTATGTTTTGAAAAACTTCACTAAACTTACAAAAATTTGTATAAAACACTGCAATTGTTGCTCAAAGCAAATCTTGCAAAATGGTTTCATCAATAACTTTCATGTTTATTAATCGATTTCAATGAGTTTTTCAGAATATTTAAATACAATGTTACAGAGTATGTATCACAAGTAATAATTTTCTACAATCCATATTACTCTTGTTATTCTGTTTTTATCGAACTATCGCTTTAAGATATGGGAACTCAAATAGGAATTTAATAAGAATTTTCAAAGAATTTTATTCTTGTCGGATGAATTTTTAAACTCACTTTTGACATAGGAAATTCTAGATTCAGGTACCAAAGCTGTTGATTTTTCTTGCTGTGTAGTTGCTGCTACAGGTTTGGGCGCGGAACTCTAGATTCTGGGTTCTTCGTGCTTGATTGAGGTTTACTTTGCCGAGAGGCTAATGCATAAACCATGCACAGACATCAACAAGCATCTTACATGAAGAGGCGTCTTATCCCTGATCCCCGTTAGTGTCTTGTCTTGTCGTGTCTTGTGTCTGGACCCCTAGCCTAGACAGCATATACATATACTTAGTACTTGTATTTTTCTAGCTCATTATAAGGCAACGGCTTTGACAACTGGCTACCACATCATGTCAACGTCTGAGGAGCAGACAACGCCTCAGAGCAATGCCCATTTGTGTTTAACTTTTCCTTTTCTGTTTCTTCCATCTTTTTTTGTGTTTTTTTGTTTCTTTTTGCCTTGCGTTTTCACAGTTTTTCCAGCTACTTTTCCCCCAAAGCTGTCTATTTGGCATTTGCAAATGGTGGCACACCCATCATATCCCAACTCCCACTCCCACTCCCATTCCTGTTCCCGTTCTTCCGTTCCCATTCTCATTGCTGTTCCTGTTCCCATTCGCATTTCCATTTCCATATTCCCAAAACGCTGGCATGCGTAATGAGCTCGCGCTCGACGCTTCAACTTTTTCTTGTTTTGTAATTTAAAAATAATTTCGGTTCGCGCTCAATACATATATAAGTAATACATACATACACTGAACGAAAAATTGATTTTTCAAATTAAATTTAAATCAATTTATTTCTAGAATTTGAAGTCCTAAGAAGATACCAAATGGAAGCTTGTTTCGAAGTCTATTCTATAAAAACCGTAGAACGAACGTAATATTGAACATACAAAATTTGATATTTTGAATATATTATCTCTATCATTATATTTATCTATCTTCAAGAGCGCATTTTAATAGATTAATAAACGCAGAACTTATTAAAGAAACATTATTATATAGATTTATTCAGTTTTTAAATTGAAATAAAATTAAAGATATAATTGTACTCGAAATTCTGTCTTCTCAACGGTAGCGATTTTGTTCTTGATTAAATATCAAATGAGATATGCATAGTTTCCAGTCGGAAATTTCATATTTTTTCTCTGAGTGTACTTGTATATATCTGTGTATATGTGTATTTCGCTTGGAGTGGTATTGTGGTCGTCCAAACTGCGCTTGACTGCGCCTCTGCCTCTAGCCAAAGGCAAAGGCAGGCGTTTGCCCGCTCACCCGATTTTATTCCCGTAGCAATCATTTGCGTTTATTATCACAAGGCGTTGACTGGGACCCAGGCCTCCCCCCCACCCCTCCCCCTACATTTCCCAGCTCTCCCTTTGCCATAAAATTTACTATATACAAATATATACGCCATACTACATATATAACTACAGAATATATTCGATACGATCCGTATGGCGCATAAAGAAAAGCAGTTCGATTTTGTGTACACGAAGCTTTTGGGCAATATTCTTGAACTTTAAATTTAAAGCGTGTGTGTGTGTGTGTGTGTGTGTGTGTGTGTGTGTGTATGTGTGTGTGCTGCAAACTGTAACCGCAAGCGGCAAAAGGAAATAAATGTGCGACTTTGCAATAAAAGAGGCATTTATGATGCCATAAAACAAACCAAGCACAAATATTTCTAACTCATCTTGAAACAAGTACACTGAGACAAAAATCAAAACTTGCTGTAATTGAATCAAGAGTTTCAGGTGACAAAAGTAAGTCAGAAAATGCTTCATAGAAAAAGAAAATATTATATAAAAGCTTGCTCTAAAAATGCTTATCGCTTTTCTTGAACTAATTTGATTAAAAAGAATAAAACAATCGAATTTAATTTAATCATTTTTGGAACTTAATTTAAATTTAGCGCCGTTCTTTGGCTTTATTAAACAGAATTTATTCAGATTTTTACTTTAATTTCAGAACCAAATGAGATTAATTTAAGATCTTCAACTTGTAAAGCGAATCACCATTTATTTTGCTGAGTGTATGCACATATCCTAAACATGTCGCGGCTGTAACTGTGAGTGGGGACTGCGTGCTCATCCCCTCCACATGACTTTGATTACTTGGCTACGTTTTGTCTGAGCCTGAATGGCAGCAAGTGAGTGTAAGTGAGTGTGAGTGTGAGTCTGAGTGTGAGTGTTTGAGTGTATTTGATTGTGGCTTAGCCACAGAGACAAGCCCAAGTTGAGACATGCATAAACTTTGCCCAGATAAAGTTTAAGTTTGATTAGTAATAGTGAATAGTAAATTTAGGGAGCTCCAAGCATTGATTGAAAGATGACAGCTGCCATATAAAAGTAATATACAAGACGCTTGGGAGTTGAGAATCAATCTCCATATGCTAGAATTTAAAGCCTCATGATATAAGAAAATAAAACAAACAAAATGTATTTTTTATTAGGGATTTATGTATTGTATATAGATTAAATACATTTGAAAACTTATAACAAATTTATTTAGTGAATTTATTCTATTCAGTTATATATTAATATGTTGGAAATAATTTTGCTTTTTATAAATATTGTAATTTATTTAAAATTTATGGATTGATTAAAATTAATTTAGAAATATGTATATTCAAATATTATTTATTAAACATAATTTATTTATAAATACTATAATTTATTCAATAAATATAATTTTATATTCATTATAAGGATCACTTTCATAAAGGTCACTTAATAGCCCTAAAAGACATAGTACATTTTTTATTTAGAAATATATTAAAGTCTTATTTTTTAAACATAATTTATTTATAAATAACAATTTATTCACTGAATATAATTTTATAATCTTAATAAAGGTCACTTAATAACCTTAAAGACATACTAAATTTGTTGATAATTGTATACAACTACAAATTATTAAACAAATTATAGAATGATTACAGAAAGCTAGTAATAATAATAATATTTTAATGAGCATTGGAAATAGAGTTATAGAAAACTATGTATAATGGAAACTTGAATAGTACTCAAAACTGTTTCACATTCGTTTTCTCTGCTGTTTAACAATTATATATTTATATGCAAATTCGGAAGTGAATGTTTTTTAGTTTCTGCAGTTCTGCGGAGCTCAGCAAATTTGTAAAATTGCGTAACAAGCGAACACGCATTTAAATAAAGGCGAAATCGGGGCAACTGTGGAAAGAAGAAGAAACAAACGCAACCGAAAAACGCCATAAAACCCGTAAAACCCAGCAAACATTCACGAGAGCGGCAACAAAAGTGTGCACAGTGAAAAACCACAATATACAAAGGGCAAAATTACTCCCTCGGGAGTTCAGCCGAGTTGAGTTGAGCTGAATGGAGTTGAGTTGGAGTGTGCTCCCGAACAAAAATACCTCAAGCTCCATCCAGGGGAGCAGATGGTTTCTGAATACTTTTAAGTGGCAGAGGGGGAAGGCGGGGCAGAAATCGAGGGCGTTTTATTTTGCCGAATGCTGAAAAGTAAGAAATGAAATGTCGCATATTAAAGTCGCCAAAGCACGTCAAGGGCTCAAAAGCAAGTCAAGAGGGGAATGGAGAGGGACGGTTAGGGGGGTACGGGCAGGTGGGGGGAGGGTTAAATTATTTTAAAGTGCTTTGCGGTTATTTGGCTGCGTTCGCGGTCCTTACTGCTCTTTTGCCTTTGTCACTTGAGTAGATTTTAAATACACAAATTTTCATGTATTTGCATATTAAAGTGAAATAATTTCTGGCCTTTGTTGTTGTTCCATTTGCATGTTTTGGCAGGCGCAGTTTACGTGTAAACAGTGTTAATGAAGTCGCATTAATTTGAGTGCATTACACAACACTACAGCACTGCAAAATCCGCCGCAGATCTACAAGAAGAAGAAGTGTTGTTGAAGTAAACGAAGGCAGAAAACTTTTAAAAGCCTACAGTCGGATGCAACTGAAAGGGAAATTTCCTTTTTACTTTTATTTTTTTTTTCTGAATTCTGACAAAGCATATTTCTTTAATAATTTTAGTCCTAATCAGGAAATTTTATTGGGAATGTCAGAATATATCAATATCTCTCGCTAGCCGAATTCTCGTTAAATAACATTCGCTGACCCAACTCTCGCTGCCCATCTCTTGATGGCCCAACTCTCGCTGCCTAACTCTCACAGGCCCAACTCTCACAGGTCTAACTCTCTTTGACCCAACTCTCGCTGATCCAACTTTCGCCGACCCAACTCTGACTGGCCCGACTCTCGCTGGCCCAACTCTTGCTGGCTCGACTCTCGATGGCCCAACTTTCGCTGGCCCAACTCTCGCAGGTCTAACTCTTTTTGGGCCAACTCTCTCTGGCCCAACTCTCGCAGGCCGAACTGTAGCTGACTCGACTCTCGCTGGACGAACTCCCTATGGCCGAACTCTTGCTAGCCCAACTCCTGCTGACCCAACTCTCGCTGGCTGTAGGGCATACAAACAGTATGAGGCGTAGCCAAAGGCTCGAGTAAGCCCTGCGGCGTTAAAGAACAAAAAAGCAAACAACACGCACACTTATACATGCTCACACACGCAGAGGCTACACACACACACACACACACACTCACAAACGTACGCAGAGACAATGGCAATACACGCATTAAGTAACGGGGAAAAATGGCTAAATGCTAAGAGAGGAAGAGAGGGACATGGGGGACAGGCAAAGAGTTTGAAAGCGGAGTTTTCCATATTGTTGCTGGTGTTGTGGGTGTTGTTTTTGGCCCTTGTGCTGCGTCTCTTAAAACGGTGTTGGCAACATGAAAATCTTGTCATATTTTTCTTGTTTACTGTCAACATCTTTGTACTTCAAGTCCCATTATGTTAATTATGATGAAGTAAACAGGACACAGTTGTTATTTATTATAATTACCAGCAGTCAAGCGACGAGCTGAAGACAATGCCACAAGACAAGAAGACAAGGCACAAGGCACAAGGCGCGCCAACGCAATAATGAATTTGTTGCACAGAGCTCTGACCCAGCTAACCAGAAGACATCCTCTATCCGCCATCTTCCATCCTCCATTCGCCATCCGCCATCCGCCATCTTCTATCCTCTATGCCTGTTAACTGCAGAGCAAGCAGAGTAATTGACCGGGTTGACGGGCGTAATGTTGCTACGATTTAATTTGGTGACTTGCTTTAAGGCGATATCTAATTCGCTTAATGGAAATTGAAATCATTGCGGAATGCATTCCTACACTGACAGAAAATCCTATCCAAATTTTCTTAAATTTGCAAAATTTAATCAATACATTTTGCAAGCTTTTGGAGAGTTAAAAATAATTATTTAAAACAAGCTTTATTTATATATTTATTTACTAATTATCTATTCAATTTAAATTTTAAATATTTATGTATTGCAGTTCAAGTTAAATATTAAAAGTATATATTTTGTTTAAGACAAAAATATTTAAATTATGCTTTATTTATTTATTTATCAATATTATTTATTATTATTTATTTATTTATTTTTCTGAGGATTAGCTGATTAAGTTCTAACTCAGCTCAACCTTATTTCGGATTACAAGATGACAATGAAGACAATTATATTATTTTTTTTTCTGAGTGTAGTTGAAGAACCATAATGTTTGCTTAATTACATACACATACACAATGACAGTTGTATGGGATGTTTGATGATGATTTTATTGAAACTTTGTCTTTTGTTTTGTGAAACGCGAATATAATGGAAATTCCTAGCATACTTTTCTGCATGGCACGACATGGGGCTTAGCCCAAGCTCTTTGTATGTAACTGTATGTGTGCGTGGGTGTGTGTGTGTGAGGATGAATTCTCATACTCTTGCATGTATTTTGTATTCAGCACAAACAAAAACAATCAATAGAAATTGGTATGCAAACAGGCTTTTGTATGCGAGGCCTGCACTTATTTGTTCAAGAAAGTAAAAGCAAAGAAAAGCAAAAGCCTTACAACAGCCTCACACATACAGATACAGATACACATACATATATTTAGAAGGGTATCTTTTGATGGGGTTTTCCTTATTGGTTTTCTCTGTGCTCCGCCCTAAGTCAATGCCAGCTGGGCAGCAGCCGAACATCTATTCTTGAGTTTGTCTACAATTTTACAAGTGGTCGCTTTACATGCTCTCCCGCCATCTTACCCTGCCCCCTACTCCCTGCCCCCTGCCATTGTTTGTTCCGCCCCCTAAATGCATTTTTAATAATGCAACGAATGCTGTACTGCGCTGTCCAAAAACAATGACATTAATTAGCCGCTCTTTTGTGCTGCCAGAACAAAAAGTAAAATGCAGCAAAATGTTTGTATTCCCGCTCTTTCGCCTCCTTCCTCCTCTTCTCCCCCTCTCCCACTCTGCTCATTTGTTTCTTCTCATTGTTTTGCCCGTGTGTCTGTATGTGTGTGTCCATTCCTCTTTTTGTATTTGCACCGACAGCGGAAAAATTCATTACACTTTTGCACAGCGTGCAAATTTTTGTATTCAGCACAAAAAGCATGGGAATAATGTTTGCATGGAGCACAAATGAGCGAGAAAAACCGAGAATAAAAGGTAGGAAACTCAACAGAAATAATAAATCTATGTATGCAGGTTTGTGCAACTGTTTGCCCTGACTGACTGACTGACTGACTGACCAAGAGAAAGTTCTCTATGGGTGGCTTTTTTTCTCACAGTGCATGCTAATAGATACACTCTTACGATCAATCTCTTGGTGGTATCTTAAGTCAGTTCATTGGCGGCTGTCGCTAAGTGCAGACGCAATTCATGTTATTGAGAGAATTTTGACAGAAAAAAAAATGTATAAAAAATTCGTAAATGAATCTTCTTTAATTCTATAAGTTCAAGAAAAAATAGGAGAGATAATATTAAATGATTCCAAATGATAAATAATAAAAATGATAACATTAATAACAAATTGTAACTAAACAAGACCTTTCAGAATGCTTTTAATATCTACTTATTTTTTTTATGAAATATTTTCTGGATAATATTGCTAGCAGAAATTCCTAATTTTTTTCGCTCTCCAAATTTATGCGTGTTACCCACACAGCGTTTAATATTTTTAAAAGGCTTTTGAATTTCAGTTATTGAAAATAATTCTGGATTTATGTGTATATTATGCAGAGTCGCAGTCGAAAAGTCCTTCGATGCGCATATGCTGGGCTCCCAGTTCGTTGAATAGTTCTTACGTGCCCTATTTTTAGTTCTATTTGGTATTGTTATTCAATGTTATTGCATTCTTTCGCTCAATGTGCTGACAGGCAGCCCAGAGACCAGACATTCTCTGACCATTCCCATTCCCTTTCCCATTCCGATTCCCACAGACATTTGCTGTTCTCGCTTCGCTTTCCACTCGCATTCAGAGCGGGGAGAGCAAGAAAAATCCACTGTGAATGGCGACTGATGTCCTGCAGGCAAGTTTTCAGCACACAAAACTCTTAAATATATTGCAAATGCAGCTGCAGAATGCCAACAACAACAACAACAACAACAAAAGAAAACACACTCGCACTCACATGGATTTATTTAATGCATCTGGCAGTGTGTGTTTACGTGTGTTCAAGTGTTGTGGGAGAGTGTTGATGTCTGCTTGAAAAAAAAGAAAATAAAAAACACAGAAGAAAAAATAAACAAACAAACCGCGCCATAAATTGCAACTTTGTAATTTTGAGAATGTAAACAGGAAATATTGTGTGCATTTTCATTTGACTCGCTCTCAAGCATCTTCCAGTTGCAGTTTAAATATGAATTTATGTGAGAAAAAAAATGCTCTCAAGCGCTCATTATATAACTTTATTGCAATGTCTCTTTGGGATCTTTAAAATGTCACAGCAAACACTTTAAAAGCAGCGTTAAAGCCGGCTTTTAATATTAATTTAAACTCATTTAAATACATATTTTTTTATTATTTATTACCAAGAAAATTTGAATTAAACATTAAAAAGCAAAAAATAAGACTCTAAAATATTGTAATAAAATAATAACTGCAAAAAAGTTGAATTTAAAAAGTTGAATTAAAAAAAAATGAAATCAATTTAAACAAATAAAATAAAAATAGCAAGCCAAGAAGTATGCTAAGCTTTTTGGCAGATTTGAGAAGCCCACAAACTTATTTGTTTGCATATATTTTTGAACTCTGTCTGTTCTGGCAAGCTTTGTACTAATCGAATAATATTTCTTTTATATTTATTTTAACCTTTGCCAAGTCGTGTGTGATTCTGACAGAATATATATATATGTATATGGAAAAAAACAAAGTGAAAGCTCAATATGAGCTGCTCATCGCTGTTGCTTTTCGCTTAACTCTACAGCTGATGAAACTACAGTTGAAGTTACCTCACAAGTTGCTTAAGTGCATTTTAAATATGCCCTTTTTTTTGTAGTAAGTTTTGAAGGATAACTAACAATAAAAAATGGCATGGCATCTATACTTTTTACACTCTTATGTAGCGAGCTGCTTTGTTATAATTCCCTCCAGTTGAGTGCTTGATGAAAGAAAGGCAATCAAGCTAATTCATTTTTAAACTTTCGCGACTTGACTTCTCGACTTGCACAACTTTAGAAAATTAATTTCTACATTATTTGCCGGCATCTTGACAGTTTCACGGGGCTTTCGTGGCATCACAGCGCTGATGAGAAATCACACAGAATTCGCACAGAAGTTCGCTGCGTTAAAATGAATTACACCTATGCGTATGGGATATACACACCATGCACGAACGGCCATAAAAATTTACACATTAAGAGCTCAGAGGCAGCGGCCATATTAAGCAGAGGCAATGAAAAAAACGCAGCGAAGTGGGAGCAGAGACCATGTTGGTTTTTTTTTCTTTTTGGCATGTCAGGGAAAAATATATAAAACAAATTTATAACAAAAACGTGATCTGCTTATTGATGGATCTGCGAGACCTGAAAGACCTGCGAGACCTGGGGATTGCGTCTCATATAAATATGCACACATATAAACATACGAATGATACAATTTTAGCATCTCTGGGCTGTCACACGGCTGCCATACACACGTAAATAAATATTGTTTTGTATTGACACAGAGACAGGCAGACGGAGAGACAATCAAACAGAGCAACATCAATATGTATGAGGTAAGAAATCCTTTAATCAGAAGCTCAGCTAATCCTCGCCTCTTAGTTTCAGAACTTTATTAAGACATGAGTAGAAAAACTAAAATCAAATAATACTTGTATAATCCAAAAGTACAAAAAATAAGCATTCCGATTCCTCTTTTCTCTCTATTAAATATACTTTGTTCCAGTTGAGTTTATCTGAATTAAATTAATATTATTTTTTATACACCGAATTATAATTTAATTTCAATTTAACTTAAATCGTTCATTGCTAATTATGCTTTATATTAATTTATATTTTAATTTTCTCACTCGACAATAAATAAATAAAATACATTCATTTGCTAAAAATACTTTCTAATCAATTGCTAACCAGATGCCAATTCTGGTATTCATTTATTTGCTCGCCTGTCAAAAATAATTATCAATTTCGAGATAACTTTTTCGCACATTCGAAATCAATAAACTTCTTCAAACTCACATCGACAGGCAGCAAAGAGAAAAGGCAAAGAAAAAACATCAGATGACGCTCCACAGAAAACCAATTCAAAATACCTAATTTCATTACAAGACATCAATGTGCTTTCACCGAAAAATTTAATTTTCCAAATCACAAATTCTTTAGCAAAGAGAACCTTGTGGTTTGCCAAGCATATTCAAGATGAAGGCGCACAAAAATAAGAACAAAAAAACCAACAAAAAAAAAAAAAAAAGAAGCATTTTCCATCGACTTTACACAGTTTTGTCAGACGGCCCATAGACATGGCTATAAGGCCGGAGGGTCCATCAGTTGTCCGCTCATGCGGGCAAAAATATGTCGGTCGAGCGGTCGCTTTTGGGTTCATTTTTGTTTTTCATTGAATTGTGGCAATTGAAGCCTTCAAAGAGTGCGAGTGCATCTTGCTGTTCTGCTCTATTTTCTTTAGATTTCCTACGCTTTTCAGCATTCATTTCATCGCCGCAAATTGCTTGCAGAAGTTTCCTTCTGACGCGAGAAAACTAAGAGATAGCTCATGAGTCGGTGAAAATAGAGCCAAAAAAAAGCAGTAAGAACGGAACAGATCAGTCGGGAGGAAGGCTACAGTCGGACGTCACCGTCCGTAAGAGATTCTGTACTTTTAATATTTTATAAATAGCGGAAAAATTCTAAAATAATCTGGATTGGGCCTGTAGCTTCTATCTTTGCGACCGGAATACATATGCTTGCTGGGTTCTACGACGGCTTCTTTTAATGTTACAAACTTGCACCTCTTACGCGAACCAAACAGACCCTTTGATACCTTTTGAAACTACAGGGTCTGCAAATCAAGAGCACAGTTTTATTTTCACATTTTCTAGCAAAAGTTTCTTTTCTTTTCAGCTTTTCACAACGTATCGTTGCCTTCTTTGCTTGCTTGTTTGTGGTCTGTTTTGGCTTCTGCATTCTGCATTCCCTGCACTTACGCTCAACGCGTGTTGTCTATGACTGTGGCCTTTACAATTGAAAGGTAAAGGACATCGTAAGCCCTGCAAGTGTCTTTGCCAACCTAACGAATATGTAATACGTAAAAGCAAGATGGCGAAAAACAGAAGGAGACGGAGAAGGTTTCAACTCTTGCTCTGCCTCTGCTGACAGTAGCTGGCCAAAATAGATTGTTGAAGCACATGGCACGAAAGCAGAGGAAAAACCTGGTTGCAAGCTGCAAGATGGCCGTCTAGAAGGTATCGCAAGCGGCAAAGCGGAAACGGAAAAGAAAAATATTGTCTCAATTCAATTGAAGTTGAAATTGCATGATTGCAACGTAACGAAACTGGTGGAAAACGCAGCTAATAAAGAGCAAGAAAAAGGTCAGAAGGTCACACAGACACCATTCGCTTTTAAACATTATTAAACTATGAAATATGACGTTCAAGACCCGTACTTAAAGTACAAAAGGGTCTATTAAGTTAGTTTGCAAATAAAGAATGCTTGTAACACAAATAAGAAGGTGGATTATCGGATAATCGGATAAGAAACACCAAAGATATGCAACATACAATTTGTAAAGAGGCAGAAATTATTTGGTTTGTGAATAGGTGTGTGTGAGGCAGGAATGCTCGACTCGGCATATTATTGAAATATAAAATATAATAGAAATTTGCAAAATTGGTAGATATTAATCATCTCCACAGTTCGTAGAAGAAAGAATTTATTAAGATAGATTTATATGTCATAAAATGGTCAATGTATTATATTTATGGCCATTGCTCGCGGTAGAGGCGTGGCATCCAAAATTTGGAATAAACTTGTTCTGCGTATGGTACACACCTTTCAAAATTGACCAAAACGGCTGCTCTAGCTATTTAGTTGCTGAGATCGACGCGTTCATACAGACGGACAGACGGACAGACGGACAGACGGACAGACAGACAGACAGGGCTAAATCAACTCGGCTCGTCCTCCTGATCAAGAATATATATACTTTGTGGGGTCTACCACGCCTCCTTCTGCCTGTTACATACATTCTGACAAAGTTAATAACCCTGTATTTCCCATTTTTCAATGGGTACAGGGTATAAAAATAGATTATCCTACTGTTGGTAACGTCCGACTGTAGCTTTTCATTGGACGAATGTGCTCTTTGCTTGTTAGTTTTGTATAAATATATAAGTCAAATATAGCTCTTATTAACATGTTTAACCTAGTTCAGTTGACAGCTGCTCTTAGACTTTTCTGCATTTAAAAATTCACTCGACACACGCGAAATAACAAAAGTAATTTAAAATTCAGCTCTTGCTTGAAGTTTGTGTAGACGAATTTGAAATTTGCTTCGTAAATTATTTAATGCAGCTTCAATCAGCCAACTTTGTGCAAGTGTTAACTAAGATGAAGCACATTCGCACAGCGCATTATCAAAATTCCTCGCTTAAATACACTCCGTCGTCTTAAGATATTCAGCTTAACATTCCTCAACTGAAGCACTTCGACTTCAACTCCTCATAGTTGTCTCTTAAAGGCTTCATGCTCGGATCGTAACGTCCTACAGCGTTTAGCCATTCGGTTTTCCTGCTGTCCCTAACTGGACATGGTGGCTTTGAGACGCGACTCGATACCGAGCATAATAATGTTTGCATAGCTTCTGGATTTGGATTTGGGTTTGGGTTTTATTACTCGGCTGTGTAAATGCGAGCGCAGCATGTTTGCTGCTTCCATTTCTGCTCTTTGCTGCTCTACGCCAAGTCGTTATGGTGCCACAATGTCCTTCCAAATACCTTTTGTTTTACTGCGAAGAGAGCAGAGACCATACACTTGCAAAAATAAAGTAGAAGTCGTTTTACAAAACAGACAACCTAGATTATGTAAGGTAAAAATTCAATTATTTAAAGAAAAAACCCGACAAAAATTATGTTTTGATTATTTTCTAGATTTATCGATTATATTTTAATTGATCTATTAATTTGATTAATTAATTGTTTTATTAATCTTATGCTACATTTTAATGTATATTTTAATTTTCTATTTCAACTGTTCTTAGTCCTTGAATAAAACCACAGGCCGAGCGACGTAATTACTGCAATATTGTTTCTTTAATATCTTCTGTATTTAATAAGGTATTTTAATACGATTTTCAGAATAGATAAATACAATGGCAAACAGTAGAAATTCGAAGAAAAAATTAAAATTTGAATCGTAATCTTAATCTTAAAAAAACAAATTTTTAAGAACGCTCATAAATCAAGAATTCCATTTTTATTAAATTGCATTTAATTATCTCTAGATTATATATTTCACCATGACTTACTTTGTTCTATTATAGAACTTTTGAAACTGTAAAGCTCAGATATATAGTAAGTATGAACTCTCTTGAAATTTCTCTCAGTGCATGGCACACTAACTCTGTGCAGTCATTTACATGTTTCACTCGCCTTCATTTTATCTCGGTATCAGCTTCTCTCTCGAGCTGGCGTCCGTCCGTCCAGATGGCCAGCTACTTTATGCTCAGCTCTTGTGCATTTTTGAGTTAATATACTTAGCAGAACATTTTGTTGTCGCCGTTGACAACGACGATATCGTCTGCTCGCCTTCTGCCTGCCACATGCCACATGGCACGCCCTCACTCTCGACTCTCAGCTCGCAACTCGCTTCTCACTCCTTGCCAAAAGTTGGCAGTTCTCTTGGCGCTTATCTACTCGTCCTTGTCAGAAATTTTGGCTGCTCGAGACTATCACCCAGCGCTGTTGTACACTTAGAAAAATATAGAATGATTTGTTCTACAAATTAAAGCTCAATAATAAATTTTAATTTGTTGTAGAATTCAAGTGCAAATCAATATAGAATTCAGTTTAGGGCAAAATACGGGATTAAGGTTAAAGTAATTAAAAATTTTAATTACATAGTTACGAATCATATCTTATTAAACAGCTCGCGCTACGCGCCCGCCTGTAAAACTAATATTACAAATTTATATTATAAAATATCTATTATACATTAAATTTTGTTTATGGATCAAGAATATTTCGTGCTTTTGACACTGTAAATTGTTTGCTTCAATTACGAAAACTCTTGATTTTTCGCTGAGTGTAGTTGTTGTTGCTGTTGTTGGTGTTGGAGTTGCTTTAAAAGCTAAAACTTATAACTCTTGTACTTTTGCTTGTTCTTCGTTCGTTTGGGCATTTTCTTATGCGCTTTTGTTTTAGTTATTTCTTTTGTTCAAGGTTTCCTCGCCTGTTTTTGCGGCTTTGAAGTTTGCTGACTTGTCTTTAATGACATTGGAAATTGCGGTCAGCACAATTAATTTCCGCTTGAAGAAACTTTGCTTTAGTTTTTTGACAGTCGAAAGTCCCCCAGTACCCAGTCCACAGTCCTCAGTCCACACTTGTAATTCCATAGTCCCTGGCTGACATTTGCTGGCGCATTACCGTTGAGCGTAAAGGTAAAGAGCAAGTTTCTTTTGGCTCAAATCGAGCTTGTTAACGTGTGCTCCCTGCTTCTTTTTATGCTCGTATTAGCTCATCTAGTTCAGCCATTGTGGCCCATGGACCCGGCCATAATAATAAGTTGCCAAGTTGCAAAAAAATACACAACAAATTCACGGAGAAAGTTCTCGCCGGGCACAAGGATTGGCATAAGTTACAAATCACTTACTAACACACATGCACGCAAACTATCTCCTTCCCTCCCTCCCTCTCTCTCTATCTATCCCGCTCTCTTCCTGTGCGTGTGTGTCTGTCCCTTTGCGTAAAGTGTCAAAAAAGCAGCCATACCTATTTAGCATTCTAACGAACTTATTCACCGACGCCCACAACAAACCACATGCGAGTACACACACATTTAAAGGACAGGGAGAGAGGTACACAGTAAGAAAAAATCAATATTTTACTGCTTGAAAATGAATAATAGATATGCCCTTTTTTAATGAGTATTTTTTTATTTTCTTTAACAACCAATCAAGTTTACTTCAAATATTGGATGCCACGCCTCTTCCAAATAACATTAAGAATCAATGGATTAAATTTACCTATCTAAAAGCTACAAATATATCTACATTAACTATTTCTTCATTAGTTGGTAGATATCATTATCTTCCAATTCTAAATTTAATCAAAATCGCTGCAAAATTAAGAAAGATATGATGCATCAAAGTTTTGTTTATTTGATAAGTAAGTTTACTTGCGTAAAACAGATGAAAAGTTATAGTTTTAATTCAAATTTCTTATATTTTTGCTTAAGTTTGCAAATTCTTTAATTGAATTCTTGCAAACTTAGCCGTTTTTTCTCTGTGTGTAGAGCCGGAGTGTACGTGCATGGGCCTAAGTGCTCGGCAATAGCCGGCGATGCCTCGGTGAACGCTCATTAAAATTTCAGACCACGTACCCAATCTGCACTTAAAGGACCTTTCGAGATTTGAATTTTTCACATGTTTGCAGTCAGTCTACGATGATATTTGCCCGTTGCCCTGGCCAGTTCTTCTTCTTTCTCCTGCTCGGTACGCGTGCTCATACGGGCACTTGTATTCCTAGTAGAGCGTATAAAAAACTGTGCCATCCATACGACCGGAACAGGAGCATAAACTATACTCGTAAGTGCTATGACATGTTATGCACGCACTTCCGCGCTCTCCATATTCCATACTCCATATTCCATTCTCCATTCTCCACTCTCCATTCTCCATGTGTTTGTTTGAGCCTCTGTAGGATCCACAGTCGTAGTCGGCGTCGGAGTCTGAGTTTTCAGGCCCATTGTTGTGGGCACAACAAACAAGCATTGTTAACGGGAAAGCAAGGAAGCTATTGGCAGTTGTCGAGTCCTGGCTTCAAGTTGAAAAAACTCGTCAAGGCAGCAGTCGGACGCAACCGACATTAGAATACACTACACACTACCTTTCAACAGATTTTGATCAGCTGTCAGATTTTAGGTATTTGACAATTCTAAAAAAAAATATTTAAATAGATTGCTCAACACTATTAAAATTTGATCTTAAATAACTTCTGTGTTTATCAACCGATTTTAATTAAGTTTTCAGTATAGATAGATATATTTTTTAAAAGGTTATATTTTAAATACCAATCATCCAGGTTAAATTTTACGCCTGTTATGCTGTTTTAATCGATTAAGGCGTAAATGATGCGTGGCATGCAAAAATTTGTAAACAAATTCAATGCCTAAGGAAAATATCTAACTACATTCCAAATTTGACTGCTCTAGCTTGTATAGTTACTGAATTCAAAGCGCATAAATTTCGTATACCCATTTTCACCCATTTAATGGGTGCAGGGAATAAAAACTCGATTTTTAACTGTAAAAAACTGCTGCTTTTGAGCTATTGTAAGTGTGGCTGTTGTTGTGTCTACAGCCAACCACTTTCAGCACCGTTACTGTGCACCCACGTCGTTATGGTTTGCCATGCGGTACACGCTTTTGAGCTGAAGAAGGATACGGGTCGCTGGTACTGGATGGAATGGACCGAAATGGACGGGGCTGGAGTTGAGTTGAGTTGAGTTGCGTTGGGCTGGGCATCTTGACATGTCATCAAAAACACATTAAATGAGTTTTTACGAGCTCGTTTATCCAAACTGTTGTCCACCTTTCAGGTAGGCGCAAGTAGGTCCTAGGCAAAAGTTGTCAACTTGCCACACAGCGGCAAGAGGCATGTGGCAAGTTCACATCAGTGCGAAGAGTCCGGAAATTGCCATTGCGTGGTAATTGAAAAGTTTTTCTCAGCTCTCCCTACCACTCTCTCTCTCTCTCTCTCTCTCTCTCTTCCTGTCTCTCCCTCGCTTTTTCTCTGCTTGCTCTTCTTCTTGGCAAGCTGCTTTTGGCAACAAAGTGACATTGCTGTAAATTAGTTTTATAATTTTTTTAAAAATGCTGCAACTGTAACAAAAAGTTGGCGGAAATTTGACAAGTTTTTGCTGTTTGTCTGTTTCCATTGTTGCAGGCAACAATTATATAAATACATATATGTATGTATACGCAAACCATTTACAAATATACATACATACATTTAGAAGACATTTGGCCTCAGGCATGCACTGATTTTGACTTTGATAAGTTTAATGCACAGAGAAAAAAAAAATCAAAAATCCAACTTGAAATTTCACTCGAAACGGAAATGCCAAAGTTTGTTTGGCAGAAATTCTAAATTCAAGTTTTTTGATTAAAAATTAATATAAAACAAAATGGAAAAAAAATAAAATTCTTATCAGTATTTATTTAGTTTGATTTTATAATTATAAAATTTTATACCCAAACAAGTTTTAATTTTCCAATTTTCCACGATTTTGTGTATATGTTTCTAATATCAAAATACTATTATAGTTTTCGATTTTTTTCTAATTTTAATTTTATAGAACTTTTTGTAAAAATTACAATTTCTTACATTAAGTTAATCTACATTCTATAAATTAAATTAAATAAAGCAAAAATTGTGTTTTCTTCCAATGCATTTTTTTTAGTTTTATTAGTTTTAATTGTTTAAACTTATTTTAGATTAAAACAAGCTTTTAGTTATCATTACTGCAAAAATGTTTTTGTGCAATTCATTCCAATTACTTAAATTATTCGTGAAAATTGCTATCTAATTAATACAAATTATGTTGATTCGAAGAAAATATTTCCCTCTGTGTACACACTATGCAAAATATTCATTGGTCAAAATAAAGCTCAATTGACTTTTGATCTTTAGCTCAAGTTGATTAAAGCCAAAACTAAACGGCGAGTTCATTGACCCCAGATGCTTTCAAAGTTCAACTATTTTTCACCGACACACCAAACTTTCAACCAATATTTATTTTGTAAAAATTCACGCCCCGATACAACCTCCAGCCCTCCCTTTGGCCCTGCTGAGAGTTGCTTAAAAAATGAAAAAATTCGGCGGCTAGAAACTTTGTCCTTAACGCTGCACACAGTTGCTCTCATTAAATTTGCTAATTGAAACTATTAGGCAGAGCAAGTGAGAGTACGGAAAGTACCAGAAGAGTTGTCTATCAGTTGTCTATGCTCGTAAAATGTTTTTTAAATTGCACAAAAAATGACACGCAAATGCGATTAGGCAAAATGCTAAACTTTAGTCGAAAGTGGGACACGGTTCAGTTTAGCAATTCGATTCGAATGCCCCTAAATGTATGCAATCAAATTATGCGTGCTTCATTGTGTCAAGTGCTTAATGCACAAAACCAGGCAGATCCCAAGACCAAGGCAGCCAGGAGGCAAGAAGGAGAATGCAAATCATAGAGATGTCGGGTGTGGCAAATAGAGACAGGCATGAAACTCCTCACGGAACTTTTCTAAAACGTCACGAAATGTAGAAAAAGTAATTTTTAAAAGTTCAGTGAATAATTATTTAGAAAAATCTCGCGCGCTCTGGCGCGCTCGACCTGACAGTCGGGCAAGCCCGACTGTCTTATACCCTGTACCACAGCTCGCGCTGCGCGCTCGCTCGTTCGTTATATATATAAAAATTCTTTAAATATAATTTCATCTATCTTGATTAAAACGATCTGACGAGGTGGCAACGCTACCGCCAAAACTCAATTTGGCACATGGTATGGCGATGAAGGTGGCGCTCGAACACTTGTCGCTTGGTCTCTGACGTCACGCGTCACAGACTTTTGTTATTTTGCGCAATCTTATTTTGGCACCTTGCAATTGGTTTACATGCGTACATGCACACATACATGTATGGTATTCGTCTATTCTACATGTATGTGTGTTTCTGTTTATACATACACACATACACTTGCTGGGCTGCAGGGCCCGTGCGAAGCAATACATGCAGTATTGAGTAGCTTATATCTCCTCTGTTTATTAACCGATTTTAATGCGCTTTTCAGGATAGTTAAATATAATAGAAGAGAGTATATGTACCAAATAACAACATTCTATGTTTAATATTACGCGTGTTTTTGAACTTTTAAGTTCAAGTATTTCGTAGCTTATATCTCCTGTGTTTATCAACCGATTTAAATCTTCTTTTCAGGATAGTTAAATATAATAGTAGAGAGTATATGTTCCAAATAACAACATTCTATGCTCAATATTACGCTTGCTATTCTACTTTTTGTGTTAAAAATTCGAGGTTATGTGAGTTTTATTGATTTTTGGGCGTGAAGGGGGCGTGGCATCGACGATTTGAAATAAACTTGATCTGCGTATTGAATACACCTACCGATAGCAACCAAAACGGCATCTCTAGCTTTTGTAGTTTCCGAAATCGACGCGTTCATACAAACGGACAGACAGACAGACAGACAGACAGACAGACGGACATGGCTAAATCGACTCAGCTCGTCTCCCTGATCAAGAATATATATAGTTTGTGGGGTCAGCCACGCCTCCTTCTGCCTGTTACATACATTCTGACAAAGTTATTAACCCTGTTTTCCCATTTTTCAATGGGCACAGGGTATAAAAAAACCAACACGAATTTGATTCAAAATGTAGGTTTTACTGCCCAATATTTTTAATATATATTTTTAAAAACTCACTTTTAAACTATACATCAAACGATTTGTAAATTTGTTGATTGAATTGTTTTTGAAATTTTTAATCTAAAAAGACATGTATCACTAGATTTTTAATACAACCCAAATGAACAAGTTAAGTTGGTGCAAATTCTTATGATTTATTTAGAATTCATTTATAGCCATAATAGAATTCAAAAATCTCTATATATTTTATTTTTCATAATTTCATCCTAAACCCAATCTGGATATTTGGTTTACGAGTGTTGGTTCAAGATTCAAAATTTAAGATTTGGTATTTTGTATTGTTATTTATTTATTAGGACTGATTTTTATTTTTATTTTTTTATGCTTGGCGTAATTTTAGGATTTTTTTTTTGACAAATCCTGAGTTTTTCGTAAAGAGTTACGAAGTGAGCTTTGCTCATCTCTAATGCGCAACTGTAGCTCAAAATGTTTATGCAATTGGACTCGAAAGTAGTTCACTTGGCAACAACAATCGAGTGCGGAACGAAGGTTGTATCGTTGTCACTTTCAGCTGAAGTGGCCCAAGTGTCGACTAATTTATCGCTTAAATTCATACTGCAGTGTTCGCATCTTAATGAAATTATTCAGAAGGCTGCAGGAGACGTGAGGCGTTCACCTCTGTGGCTGAGATTGAGCTAGAGTTTAGTTTTTTTTCTTGTGTTAAGAGCAAAGTTTTACGCAAATGTTTGCATTTCTACTGTGGACATTAATCACAAATGCATGAAATTGCCAAAGTTTCCGCCTGGGTAGAGTGCAGTGTGGCACGGGCATTACATTGTTCTCTGTCAAAGTTCCAATCGAGAGAGTTTTGTGTGTATTTTGGACATTGAAGCATAAACCAGCCATAAGGGAATAACTTGTACTTTCCCACTTCCCTTTCCTTCTCCTCTCTACTCTTCTCTTCTCTTCTTTGCTCGTCTCTTTGCCAGCGTCTGCTGGCTTATTGATATATTAATAGCGCACCCAACGACTTCTGCGACTGGCTAAAGATGTTTGTCAAGATGAATGCCAGAGGTGGCCGAGCAGTCCCAGGCGGAAACTACACACTAACTCTCATGCACTGAGAGAAAAAATCTAGAAATTCGTTCTGTAAAACTTGCTTTTCTAACTGAATATCTTGTTAAGAACAAAGATGTTAAGAGCTGAGAATACAGAACTTATTGAACTTTAAAATGAATCGTAACAAAATATCAAATATAATTTTCCTTAGTGTACATTTTTGATTTATTATTTTTTTAATTCATCCTATTGTTTAGCATTATATATATTCATATATATTTAATAATTATCATTATTTTAATTAATTAATTTTTATTTGAATTTTAGCGCTTATAGATGGCGCCTAAAAATAATTTCTAATAATATTTTGATTCGCATTTTAAAATATCTTTATTTTCTAGTTTGGTTCTAACTCTAGAATATTAGATTAAAGAATTGTTATTATTATTTTTATAAATAATATTCAGTCAATTATTTTTATCATTTGTGGAATTTTAATTTTTTTAAATCATAATCTGTTTTATCTCTTTTTAAGATGATAGAATACATTTTTTTCGTTCGAAATATACATTATTAATTTCATGAATTTATAAGTAAGATTGCAAATTATGCTATTGATTTCGATACTTTTCTCCCAGTGTACTCATTGGGCGCAAGTTTCACTTAGATTGAGCTGGTGGAAGTCGCGTCTAATTGCATAAATAATGCATAATCTGCCGCCTGCCATATGAGACATGCCGCTGCCCGTTTTGAATTCCAGATCCGAACTTAAATCAGAAAGTTAGCTATCAGCCACAAAGGTCCCCAGCGACAGAGGCCAGAAGGAGCAGGAAATAATGCGAAATAGATTACAAGACGTGCATAACAAGCTCGGCATAAGTGAGGTTGAAATGTTACGTATACGCAGTGTAGGCCAAATCGAAACACAAGTAATTTGCAAGTAAGTGCTGTCAACTAGTTCAAATCGAATTTAGCGTACACACACCCAATATACCCAATATGTAGGTATATATATTTATATATATACACACAAATATGCATACTCGTTGAGGATTTCAGTGGGGGCATTGAACATGCAGAGCGTGTTCGAAATGTACTGTCAAAAGTGCCCCAGTCTAACCCGAAACAACAAAAATACACAAAGCAGAACAGCACAAAACAGCACAAAAAACAAAACAACAAAACAGAAAACAACAACACAACAAAACAAAACATTAAATGAACTTTTCATTCGCAGAAAGGCCAAGCACTTTTTGAAGGGGCCGGGTTGGGGGGCACTTAGCAGGCCAGAAAAACTGAAGGAAAATGGAAAGCGGAGACGACGACTGGGAGGTTTAGAGCCTGCCTGCTGTTTCTACTTCCGTTTCACTTTTGCCTTGTTTTATTTAAGGGCTTAAATTTGTTTAGACTCCCAGCACCGAGCAACTAGAACGTACAAATTTCGTATGCACTTTTAATGGCCGAAACAGAGCAGCCTGAAACGAGAAGAAGAATGAGAAGAAGAAGCATGCCCAGCTGCTCCTTGTAGCTGGGGCCATTTTCGCCATTTTCACATTCGTGCACACACGCCATGCCAAAAGTTATATACTCACGCCTCTACATAGCCAGACATGTGGACATGTGGACATGCATGGCCCATGTAGGCCCCAGACAGCGCCATAAAGGCAAAGACCACTTAGTCAGCGTTTACTGCGACACTACGAGAGATTCCGATTATACAGTAAGAATAAGGCGAATAGAGAAACCATTATAGAGTTTATCTGATTCTATTTCATTTCAACTATTTTTGAGTGCATTAATTTACAAATTTTACAATCGTGGAACTAAGTTTGCTTATCTGAAATAAATGTAAATTAATCAACTTAATCAATTACAACAATTAAGTTAATCTTATTGAATTTAAGTTAAAGATGCCCTCTTATTTTTTAAATAAATATAAATTAATAAACAATTACAACAATTAACCAAATCTTATCCAACTTAAGTTAACTATTCCCTCTATTTTTGAGTACTGAGAAATAACTTTTTATATAATTAAATATATACTTATTTATTTGAATTTGGTGAAAAAATGTTGATTCTAGACCCAAAAATTATATTTTTAAGAACTTTTAAACTTGCTTTTTGACCCTACCAAGGGGCAAAAAAATCGATATTATTTATTTGTAGCTAAAAACAAAATTTATATATTAAAGAATCTCTTGTTTTTTAGGAATTACAATTAAATTACTAGCATATGGAATTTTTATTAGAACTTTTCAAATACCAATATCACAATATCAATATCAATAAAATATATATATAATTATCACAAAGTAATTAAGAAAAAGAGATAATTATTTTACATTAATTTTATATTTATATTTTATTAATCTAAAGACAATATTATTTCATGCTTAAAATAATGTGCTTAATTAATCTATGCTCTTTGCAATATTATTTTGCAGTGTATTCAGAACTTGGTGCGGAGTGGATTTGTATCTGATTTGCAGCTATGTCAACGGATGGGCTAACGCTTGGATGGGCCTGCACCGCTGTGGTAAGCCAAGACTGCATAGAGGTCATGTCAACGGGACATGTCGGGGGCAGGGAGGAGGGAGGCAAGGAGGCAAGGAGGGAGTCAGAGGGGGGGAAGTCAAGCATAAGATCTTGCCGCGCAGAGGACTCTGTAATCTGAAATCTAGTGCTCGTCCATTCGAAATTTTGTTGTCCTGCCAGGCGGACGTCTCTAGTCAAGTGCTTTAGCTGTCCATCTGTCCATCCGTCCATCCGTCTGTCCGTCCATCCATCTGTCCGTCTGTCCGTCTTTCTGTCTGGCAGCCAATCTGTCTATCTGTGGCATTTTATTTATGCAAAAGTAGCATTTTTTTCTACTTGCAAGCCCCAATTTAAAGTTCCAGGCAGCATCCTTCGAAAGCGAGCTCTCAGAGATGATGACTGAGGGGGTAGAGAGAGAAGGGGGCGGGGCTCATTGGGCTGGCCCCATTTGTAAGACAGGCAAACGAGCAGCCGACAAACAACTTCTTCTTCTTCTTCGTCATCCTCCCACTGTGACGTCGGCATCGACGACGCTGTGGCTGTCGTTGGTTTACTGCTGGGACAGCTGGTCAAAATTAACAAGTTCCAGCGCATGCCTGGACCCCGCCCTGCTCCGCAGACGCCCACCAGCTCAGCTGGCTGTGCATGTGTGTGTACACTGAGAGAAAGAGTAGAGTTGACTTCTTGAAACTGTATTTTCAACTGATATAGAAAATAGCTAAATTAGAGCAGAAAAAACTTGTATTAAGTACAACAGCAAAAAAGTATTTGGTTTTTTAAGGCCACATTCTGAAACATCAAACTTTAAATACATTTTAGAAATAAATTATTAAATTATTAAAATACGAAAAATATTAATACTTTATAAATAAATTGTTTTACATGTTCTTCTTTGAATGGCTTTTTCTGCAAGAAAATCGCAGCACATTAAATCTCTTTAAATTAAATTCATTTTTAATCTCATTTTCTAACAGTTTTTCATTTTAAATTATACTTTTAATCATTTTTTTATATTTTTTGTTATTTTTTTCTTTTTGTTATTCATGATTTTATACAGTTTATATAAAGTTTAAAATACTTGTTTTGAAATATTTTGCTAAGATTGCAAATATTTTTATAGTTTTCTTTTAAATTAAATTGTTCAATGCTGTATAAAATATTTTT
>JAWNNJ010001385.1:0-108357 GCA_035045125.1 Hypselothyrea guttata
GGTTATTATAGCGAGAGTTCGTCCAACGAGAGGTCGTGCATTGAGAGTTGGACCAGCAAAAGTTGGACAGAAAGAATTGGGTAGTAAGAATGCGTCCAGCGAGAGTTCGTCCAGCGAGAGCTAGGTCAAGAGTTTGCCCTACGAGAGTTGAGCAAGTGAGAGTTGGGCCAGCAAGTTAGGCAGCGAAAATTTCACATTAATTAACTCCCTCAGGGGTTGGTATTCGAGCGAAGCGTGAACGCAGAGAACGGAATTTATTTATTTATTCTATTTATATATTTTATTTATATATTTTATTTATATATTTTATTTATTTATTTTATTTATATATTTTATTTATATATTTTATTTATATATTTTATGTTTATTTATTTTATATATATATTTTATATGTTTTATTCTATGAGTATTTATTTAAATTTTATTTAATGTTTATTTACTTATGTATGTGTTTTTTACTTATTTAATCTATTATGTATTTATATTTATTAATTATGCATGTATATATACATATTTTTAAAATTATTTTATACATTTTTAATGATTAATAAATATTATATTTATTATTCTTAATAAACATATTTTCATTTATATTATTAATTATATTATATTTATATTTTGCTATTATATTATTATACTTGCACAGTCTTTAATTTTTATAGTTTTTATAATTATTTATATATATAAATTATAGAATAATAATATATTCATTTATAAATATAGAAATTTACAATCTCGATGTAGCTTTATTTCATGATTAGCTCTTAAGCACAAATCATATGATTTAAACCCACAAAGTCAGCTTCAAATTTAACACTTCCTTCAAGCGAAACTCTGCGAACAAAACATATTCGCTGGCAAATTGAAAGGAAAGCCGGAAAGGAAAGCGAGGAGAGGAAAAGAAAAGTAAATTAAGGCAAAGAGACCTAAAGAGATGACTTCCTCAAGGATTAATATAATATGCAGTTAAATGCGCGTTTAAAGCTTTTAACCTCAGCATAAATAAAAGCCGTTTGCTACAGCCAAAGCTCACTCCAAGCTTCGGCGACAAAAAGCTGGCCAGAACGAGAGGAAACAACAACAACAACAACAACAGCAAAAAATCAGACCAAGATTCTGATACCAAAAAAATAAATAAATAAAGAAAATAAAGGCAATTTTTTGTATTTGCATATTTTTAGGCGCGCAAGTGCGCGAAATGAAAACACGCAGCCGAAGAAGAAAAATGGACGAGAGGGGGGCGCAGGGGCGTGCCGTACAAGCTAAATTTTAATTAAAATTTAAATATGCGGCACGTTGTCGTGCCACACGAAGCAAGAAGGCCACCTCCCCCCTCTAGCCATCCCTAAGCCAAAAAATGTGGGCCAAAGCAATTGTTGAAGGAGGCGAGTGGCAAGGCAGAAATGGAGAAGAGAAGAGGAGAAAGAAGGCGGAAAAGAACGCAGTGCGTGCAAAGTTCTCTTCAAATTTTGCCGCCAAATATAGCTATTTTTGAAATAAAATTGGATAGAAAAATTATAAAACTGCAGAAAGCGAGCACTTAAAAAGAGATTTAGCTTTTTGTCAGCTTTTTCTGAAATTTTACAAAATGTATGCTAAAGTATGGAACAATTCTAGAACTGATAACATTATTTTATAGATATTTGCCTAATGCAACTTTAATTTAATGCAAATACTTAGGAATAGCTTTGTTTTAATTTTTATACATTTATTTATTTTTTTCTTGTAATTTTTTAACTTATTTTTTTTACCTTTTAAAAAATTTTTTTCTCTCAAGAGAAAACTGGCAACACTGCCTAAAATGCTCTGCAATTTTCTTTGGCCATGGTCAAGAAACGGATATTGTCCATTTTTGCTTAATATTGCAAACATTTTAATGTTGCCCCTTGCCCCCTTGCTACACTTTCGTTCTCGTTCTGCTATTATTTTTTTTATTTTTTTTTGTTATTTAGCCTACAAATGTAATTTGCATGTAAATCAAATTAGTTCATTTGTCGCCAGTGCCACTCCTCCCTCCGCTCTCTCCTCCCCTCTTTGTCTGCTCATTTGCTCACAAAGCTGCCACAAGTGGCAACTTGCTAAGCACTCGCTGCGCTCCACCTCTGCCTCTGCTCCTCTCCCCCTGCCTCTGCAGGCCCCTCAACAGAAATTATGTTGATGATGATGATGATGATGATGATGATGTTGATGAAGCTGTGTGTGCGCTCTGCGGCTGTATTTGGCTTGTAGGCGTTGCCAATTATGGTTGCAGCCACAACTTGGCTTCGCTTTCAGATACCCTCTAAAAAACCGTTGTTGTTTTTCTTCAACTGTTGAGCATTCTCAAAGAGTAATGCTAATTACTGTTTCTCTTTCGCTCTTTTAATTAACATTGGAATGTTAACAGTTGCCTTATTTGTAACATGAATACGACGTAGTTTTTATAGAGTGCAGTATATTGGGAAAAGCGTAATAATTCTTATATACATATAATCGATTTTTGCTTGTCTTTTCCAATTAGTTTTATTTATTTCACATATACTTTTTTATTTTATTATTATTTTTTTTTATTTATTCATATTCATATATTTTTATTTTTATATATTTTTATTTTTATATATTTTCATTTTTATATATTTTTATTTTTATATATTTTTATTTTTATATATTTTTATTTTTACATATTTTCATTTTTATATTTATATATTTTTATTTTTATATATATATTTATATATTTTTTTGTCTTATATATAAAATATATTTATATATTTTTAATCTTAAGTCTTTTACTTAGTTATTAAGTTTGTTTTATGCATTGAATTTTTTCTATTTAACATTTTTATTTATTTCATATTTTCCGTTTAACACTATTATTTATTTCATATTGTCTTAACATTTTGATTTATTTAATATTTATTTATTATTTAAAATTTATTTATTATTTTCTATTTATTGTAAATTTATTTATAATAATATTTATTTCGTATTTATTATTTTACATAATATATTTAATAAAATTTAATTAATTTATCCTTTATTATTATACAATCTTGACATATTTATTAATCAAAAACCACTGTTAAATTCAGCCTGCTGTTGTTAACAGCATGTCAGCGCTGTTAAGCCCCCCCAAAACTGTTAGCTTTAATTGCACGTGCTATATAAATAATATTGCACATGGAATATATCAAAAGGCATTAGATTTTATGTATTTATTATATGAAAAGGCCGTCATAAATTTGCAGCTGAATATACCCATTAGACGGTGCTGTTTATGGGGTATTAAAAAACACGGCGCAGGTGTTTTAAATGTGAAATTAAGTCCTTTGGGAGTGCAGCAAATTTGATATGCTTTATAAAGCAGAGCGAGAGAGAAGATGGGGGGAGAGAGAGAGAGGGGGGAGAAAGAGAGAGGTAGAGAGTTGGAGATATGTGGACAGAGCAGAAAACAAATAGCGAAACATTTGTCTGTTTGCCTTTGGCCAATGCCTGGGGACTGCAAACCAGGTTAGGGTGTGATGGGCGGAGAGGGAAAGTGGTATGGGTAGGGGAGGATCTAGCGTGTTTGAGCAAGTTCTGACATGTTCAGAGGTTAAAGCTGAAGCTCCGCTCGCATTGCATATGTAATGTGCGTCATTATTAAGCGTAGCTTAACACCTAACGCAGAGAGCATGCCTTGGCTCCTACTCTGCCCCTCCTCTGCCTCTCCTCTACCCCTCCTCTGCCCCTCCCTCTCTCCGCCCTCTCGTGTGTAATTTAATGCCAAGCAGAGCCTGCCGGGACTTACACAGGATGATGACAATGCGCGCGGCAGCAACTTCAGCTTGTGGGGGGCCTCAGGGGTAGAGAGGAAAGGGGGAGAGTGGAAAGAGGAAGAGGGGAAAGGGGGAGAGGGAAAAGGGGGCCAAGTGCTGTGGCTGTCACATGTGCGGCATATGTAGCACATTTTAAATATGTATAAAGCTTGTGTATATCTCGATTATGCCGCTATAAATATGTACATGCACATACATACATATATATCCATATATATATATACATATATATATATATATAAATACTTAAGCTGAATCGGAGCAAACTGTGCATAAACCAAGAGCCAAGCGCTTACAGTTTAACAGTTGAGTTCAACTGTTGCTGTTGCTGTTGCTGTTGCTGTTGCTGTTACTTAACGCTCGGATTTCCCAGCTCCCAAAAGAGAAATGTTTCCCTCAATTTATATGCCAGTAGTTTCACTTAAGCGATAAGTAATTGTTTTCTTTGGCAACCAAAGAGCATCAAATTCTTCTTAATGAAAACCACAATTTACAACAAAAAACTGTTCAGTTTTTTTGTTAGTTAATTGAGTAAATTAGCGTTGGACTTTGTGATTCATTGATAAGTCTTTGTATTACTATTAGTTAATTTTAAATAAATAAATAACTTTTAATAATATTAACAACGAATAATAACATATTTATTATAATAATGTTTGATATCTATTTTTATTGCTTACAAATTTAGTTTAAATACTGTAAGATAATTTATTTGGAGTTTGATTTTGCATAATTCATTTAAGGAAAATTAGTACAGAAAAATCGTAATTTTCCAAAGAGTAAGATTACAAAACAGCATCATGTATTACAGAAACTATCTAAAAATATTTTTAATATTTAAGTTTCTGGAAATTTATGTCAGGATATGTGAATTGTGTAATTCCTCAAAAAATATAGGGAAAAAATTAAATTGTTTATTGTTTGATTTGTAAAAACATAAGTAAATTACTCTTGATTCCGGAATAGCTTTGTTGTTGATTATAAAATTATGTACTCTACTTTTTTATTTATTTGTTTTAATTAATTACATATCTTCTGTTTATTAACTTATTTAATTTACTTTACTTATTTTACGTATTTTATTAACCAATTTTATTTTTTTATTTAATTTGATTATAATTTTGTTATTTTTATTTATTTATTTATTTTTATTTATTTATTTATTTTTATTTATTTATTTTTATTTATTTATTTATTTTTATTTATTTATTTTTATTTATTTATTTATTTATTTATTTTTATTTATTTATTTTTATTTATTTATTTATTTTTATTTATTTATTTTTGATTATTTATATTTATTTATTTATTGTTACAATTTAGTTTGCATATTATTTATATAGTTTTACTATCTAGTTTTTATTTAAAGTATTTATTCATTTCTTTTAGTTATTTACTTGTTCAATGTAGTATTTATTGTTTGCATATAATTATTTATTTAATTTAAGCATAGCTTCAATAAATTTATTTAGTTAATTTTTTTCTTATTGAAATTATTTATTACATAAATTTATTTATTATTTAAATTGATTTACTGTTTAAATTTATTTAATTTGTTTGCCTAGTATATAAATTTATTTATTTATAAAATTTTATTTACTATTAGCTTTATCTGCTTAGCTTGTTTGTTAGTCCTTCTTTAATTAATTCATTCAATTTATTTGAATAAGGCCTTAAATTCTGCCTGTAAAATTCCAGCACTCCCCGTTCTTTATGCATCCCCCCTTGCTCCTCTTTTACTCCTCTACTCTTGTTTAATTTGCTTGGCGCTGTCGACTCTTTGGCTGTCAAAATGCCAACACCAACTGCTGCTTATCTCTTCGCTCAGTTAACTCATCATGATGACGATGATGATGATGATGATGATGATGATGATGATGATGATTGCAATCATTATCATCGTGTTGGCAGTCGTCGCAACATCTCATATGGCAGGTACATTAATAAGCCATAAGTGTAACATGCGCCGCTGCACACAGTGGCTACAATCAGTCCACGTACCATAATCCTCGCTCACAGTCAGCCCTGACGCCCACTGTGCAGTAAAATCCAACAATCAAACAAAATAAAAGAGAAGAGAAAATGGAGAAAGGGAAGAAAAAGCAGAAAAGCATAAACAGTTGCTGACGTCAGTAGACGTACGCTGCATTTTCGTATTGACAGTGTGCATTAAAAGTATTCGCCCAATTTCTATGGAATTTAAATTACAGCAGCTAAAATTAAATTACAAACCAACAAAAAAAAGAATGTAACAAAAGCAAGAAAAATATAGACAAACTTATGTTAAAGTAGAAAGTAGCAAGAGCAAAGAAAGGCAGAGACAGAGAGAGAGAAGAAAGAGAAGAGATAAAGAGAAAGAGAAGCAAACAAGAACTATTTGCCGACTGCACTTTGTCAGTTTTTGTCAGTTGTTCGGTTTTAGTTTTGTGCAAAAGTTTTTGGACTCCACTTTAGTCCACCATCCTGCCCTTCCCCTGCCCCTGCCCCAGCCCCACCCTCTATCAATTTCTGTTTTCTTCTCCTTTCTTTTGCCTCTGCTCTTATCGCTAGGTTTACATAGTTTTTCTGTTTAGCGGAGGCGAAATTACAGCCATTGTCAAATGCAGTTGCACAGTTGCAGAAATGCTTTCAAAGTTCGATTACGAACAAAGAACAAATACAACTTAAGGCACAGCGACATACCGTCGTGCCTGCTAGACTATAAGATACCCTCTAAAGGTTTATAATCTTATGAAACTAGTGTATTTAACGATTGCAAATAACTTGGCTAACTAGTGTGATTCTTTTATTAAAAACTGTAAACCTAGGAAATGTTTGCTGGAGCTCCAAAGAACCGGTTCAAAGTCCGGTTAGCTTGGTTGTTTTATCTATAATTATATTAGTAGAAAACCTAAAAAGTGATGTAGGTGTTCCAAAAAAAACCGGTTCGAAGTGCGGTTTACAATAAATTTTAGTTAAAAAATGTTCTGGTTTTTTTATTTATATATTTATAAGGCTGTAAGGCTTTATATAGGGCTGTAAGCCTAGGAGGTGTTTTCTGAGTTCCGTAGAACCGGTTCAAAGTGCGGCTTAGAAAATATTTAAGTTTGACAATTCTGAATTATTTTATATGTATTTCTTACAAAAACTGTTAGCCTAAGAATATTTTATTAGAGTTCCGAAAAACCGGTTCAAAGAGCGTTTTAAAAATGATTTTAGTTTGCAAATTTTTGGTTCAGTATTTATTGGTTCGAAAAAATAAATATGAAACAAATTTCAATTTCGAACCGGTGGGCAGCTCTGTTAAACAATATACCCCTCATAACTTATACTTACAGGGTATACGCGGCGCAGGCCAATAATCAATTATGCAAAAATCAACAAAGAAAATGCGGAAACTCGCCAGTCATAGTCATTAAAACGAAATAAAATGCAATAAGTAAAAGAAATAAAAGTCAGGTAAGCGCAAATAGAAAGGCCAAGAGATAGCTAGAAGGAAGACAGCGCGAAAAAGAGGGTGAGAAAAAGAGGGAGAGAGGGAAGGAGTGGGAGTGCAAAAGGGAAGCTGCATAATTTTGCACGGCACATTGAATGATTACGAGCGCGCTTCACTGCTCCTCAATGATTTATGCAAAGCAAAGGCAGAAGAAACAAGAGAAGAGAAAGAGAGAAAGAGGGAGATAGACAGGCAGAGAGAGAGAGAGAAAGAGACAACGCGCAATCCCGGGTGAAATAAAAATTACAGTGACAAATTAATGAAAATGAGCAGCGGCAATAACTAGGAAATTATGAAAAATGCTTAAAGCACAGAAAAAAAAGGGAAAATCACGTAAAATTTTGCACGATTTGTCAGCAGAAAAAAGAAGAAATATAATAATAATAAAAAAAAACTTGTGGTAAAAGTAAAACCCTCAGTCAACCTTCATTATGATTATGCTAAAAAAATAAAAAAAATATATTGACTGGTGACGTGGGAAATTTGCCTTATCTATAGAGCAAATACAGGCAAAGCTTATCAGTCGTAAACCAAATGACCAAATGTATTTATGGCTTGCTTCTTAAGCTGTTACTTAGTCAACAGTTTTGGGCATACGAGAAGAACGCTTAACGAGCTTATTTAGAGCATTTACAGGGTGGGCAGTTAAGATATAAATTAATTATTTCCTTTGGCAGATATAGAAGATAATAAAAGCTACATCAAATGCAACTCTTTTTGGCAATAAAATAAAAGGGAATTTTAGAAACACACAATAGATAATATTTATAAAAATATTAGGTAAATCAAATAGGAATATTTTAATACATTTTATATGAATCTTTATATATCTCTATATAATCCCTCATATGGAGCACTTTTATTTATCTCTCTGTTGCTCTACTTTGTTTGCTTTGTCGCTACGCAAATACTTTTGCAATTTAGCAGAGTGCAACATGATTTATACGCAATGTGTAACAATATATCTATTAATAACTGCGCACGGAAAACAAAACACTCCGAAGCAGCTCAAAGAAGAAGAAACTCGTTTATGTCGAGCAACCAGTTAGCACATCTAAATTTCCAAAAGCTTTCACGAGTTGCCCAAGCTCAAGCCGTATATCATTCATGCTACAACGCATCGAATCTTTTGCCACAAAGCGCACAGAATACACATACACATTCAATGCTCACATACACATACAATACACACACACACACACACACACACACACATGCATACAACTGACAGGATTGTCGCCTTAAAATGCCTTCAACTGTAAATTTTCCACAATTTTTCAGACCCTGCACTTTAAAATGGTACAAAAGGGTCTATTAAATATATAACTATATCCGTCCTTCCGCTTTTCCCATATAAACACCTAAACCTCGAAAACTGTAAGAGCTAGAGACACCATTTTTGATATGTAGGTTCTCCTATGCTGCACACTGAGCAAATTTATTTTATAATTTTGATACCTCCTCGCTTTAACTATAAAAAATCACAGCAGCCATAATTTTCGTGCTACAAACTTATAATTTTGGCATTTCTGTAGCCCCTGGCATTCTTAATTAGTAGTGCAAGAAACAGCGAAGATATGCAACTGACAATTCAATCGAATTGCCAAATAATGATTTTCAATAGATCTGTGGGTGAGTCATAATGAAAACTCTAAATAGATGTTCTTCCCCTGTCGATTACATTCGACTGCAGCTATTCGCCCGACTAAACTGCCCCCTTTTCTCCTGTATTTTCGTTAAGGGTATTCTTCAACTTACGCCCGATGCGACGACCTTTTCGTGCTTGAAAAACATTGTGTAATTTAATTGCCGCCGCATTTTAGATTTTTTCGGTTTGGGTTTTGGGCTTTTTTTTTTGTGTTTTTTGCGCCAAAATTTATGCAGAAATTCATTTTAAATGAATAATAAGCACACGGAAGAGCAGCAAACATTTAGAGGGCAAAAGGCGTACCTTTTTTGCTGTTTTGGGGCAAAACTTTGTTAATGTTTGTTAATTAATTGCAATAAGTTGCAGATGCAGGGTATAGGCACAGGTGCAGGGTATCAACTCGTGCCTCAATCCCCCACTCCCCCACTGCTGACGCCTCCCCTTATCTGTTGCCCATCTAGAAACGGCCGTAAACCCCATGGAGCTTTGCGTTATAACCTCGGCTAATCGGTGCGGACGTGAGCTCTCCCCAATGTTGTCGCTTGTTTACAACGAATGACAGGCGCAAGAGAGAAGGGGGAGAGAGGGAGCGAAGAAGAGGGGAGAGAGAGGAAGCGAAGAAGAGGCGAGGCAAAGGCGTAAACAGCTGTGGGGCAGCAAAGTTTTTCAATGCCACTTGAGTTTAGTTTGCAGAGCGAATCGCTTCACACGCCCCGCCCACTTCCCGGCTGCCTAGGCTCGGCGCCCTCCATTAAGCCAATGTGGGGCAGAAAAATATATAAAAACAGCAAACAGCAATAAAGTGTAGCAAAACAACCGCAGCAGGCCTGTTTAATTGATACCCTGTAAACAATACTTCGCATTTTGTTGGCATCAATTGAATATTAGTTCAAGTGAAGTCAAAATTTAGAGCGAATTTAGCACATATTGCCAATTCTATAAATATTAATGTTGCCTGTCTGTAAAATACCCTGTAAACATAGTTGTCAATAAGTAGAGCAGCTGCCAGTTGAACCACATAATTTGATTTTATTTTAGTGAGTTTATTAAATGTTCCATATTGATATGCTCAGCTAGCGTATACCCTTTAAATTATTAAATTAAATAAAATCAATTTTTATAGAAATTAATAATACTAAAGAACAAATAAATAAGAAAATAATTTCGAAATTTTATAAACATTTTTTAAAAATTGTGATATTATTTGAAAATTCTCCAAGTTAAAAAAAAAATCCCTAAAATAATGTGTTGCAAAATTTTATAAAAATAATTTTGTATATTTTAACATTTTGTTAGAAATTTTATAAATGTACGAATGCACTTTAATATTTCTTTGAAATAAATATGTAAAACAAAAGCTACACAAACTATTTTAGTATTTTGTTTTACTTTAGATATTCCTTAAATATAATTTCGATAATATTTTAGTATTCTAAAAAATTATTTTGGAAATTCTTTCAAGATATAACAGATAATATTTTAGTATTTTCTGAAAGATATTTCATATTCATATTCATTTAACAATGCGCAGCATACCCGCTCTTATGCAAGCTGTTTATTTACAGGGTATAGACGAAAACCGAAATGCAATGTTAACGCTATAAATATGCATGGAATACATAGTATGTAATCTGTATGAAGTTCGGTTTCAGTTGATGAAGCCTCTCTTGGTAACAAATTTGATTATATTTTCCAAATGGTTACTTTTCCCCCGGCTCGCACTCTTTCCGTCTCTGTCTGTCGCTATCTCTTGCTCTTTCTTGTTGTTGTTGTTGTTGGTGGTGCAGTTTTTGAGGCCAACAACGGCAAAACATGCCACGGACTTTCTGCTTTCTATGCCAACACGAAGGCATTTGACGATGATAGCAATGGCAACTAGTCAAGTTTAGTTCAGTTTCTGTCGTCTTCCTCTTCCTATGCTTCTTTTGGCTTTTCTTTTCATTTTATTTTCTACTTGTTTTTGTTTTTGTTTTGTACAACAGTTTGGCGGCAGTTTGCCTGTTTACTCCCCTTTTTAGCCATTTTTCGCCTGCTTGTATTTAGCCATTGCCAAGCGGAAAAACCACTTTGAACCACTTCGAATCGAGTTGACGTTGAGCCGAGTGGTATTGCGTCTATTTGTTGCTTTGTTTGCAATTCTACAATTTGACCGATTACAGTTTTTTTTTTCCTTTTTTTTGGGCCAATGCATTCAATTTATAGCATTGCAGAGCCAACACAAAACTTAACTTCAATGTGCTTCTAACTCAAAAGACCTCGGGCCCAACTAGCTTAAGAGCTTTACCAGCTAAATAGCGCAATAAACAATGCCTTGAGCTTCAAACTATTCAAGAAGCAGAAGCAAGTTGTAAGAAAAATAAAAATAAAACTCGCAGAAGCTTAAAGCTTTCAGTGAACTTTTCTTTTAGTTTTATGGCTTGAGTTTCAAAGTATTCTAAATATGTATTAATACTCTCTAAATGTATGAAAATTGTGACTTAAATAAAGTTTTAAGCTTTTAATGAACTTCAGAGCAAAGCCCAAAAATTCATTTTAAGGAAGCTTATTAAATAAATAATTTGAGGTAAATATTAAAATTTAATGTAGGTATACGACTTAGTAGATATTGAGCTTTAAATGAACTTGAGCTTAAAGCTTCTAATTTCCTTTGAAAAAACTTTAATATTAGATAAGTTCAATATTTAAGTTTATGGTTGTTTTATTAAACAACAGATTTGTATAACTATTATTATAAATAAATTTTTAATAATTTATTATTATTAATTCATTGCTTGAAATTAATTTAAACTTAAAGCTCAAGTTTATTTAAATGTTTAAAACTTAAATTGAGCAAAAGCCAACTGAATAAAGCTTCAGCTTAGTAAACAATTTATTATCAAAGTTTATGGCCACCAAATTACGTAAGCCTCGAGCTTATAGCTTTTATTACGTAAGCTAAAAGCTTTAATATGCCCTAAAACTATGAAATTCTTCAAAAGTTGCGCTCTTAAAGCGTGAATAATTTATTAAGAGTTATGCATATGATTAATACATAGCGCTGACATCATAAATTTACACAATTCTGCGTAATACTCTACAAACTGAACTGAAATTCTATGCAGATTGAAGAGAGAGAAGAAATATGTGCTCTGATAAAATTTGATTATAAGCGTGAGATGTGTGTAACAAATAGCATTGTCATATGCAAATCTTTGAAGGGGGAGCGGGTAGGGGGAGAACAAAAGAAAAACACTTGATGGAATAACAAGGAAAATCTCATTTGTTTTTCACTTGTCGCCGTATTTGCTTGTGTTTGCGCTCAATAAGTATGTCTAAAATCAACTCTTGGCTGGGTTTGAGTTGACTTGGGCTTCTGAAGGTCGAATTGAGAATGGAAATGCGGCAAGACATGCTAAATTGGGTTGCATGTAAATTTTAAATACTCTGCGGTTGGGGGAAATTGAGGCAAAGGGAGAGAGAGAAAGAGCGAGAGTATATTGAATTAATAATAGAAAGAGTATATTTCAAAGTTTATTATATCTGAAGATGTATAAGAATGTAAAATTTATAGTAATATAATATTTATAATGTTTATAATTTATTTACCATTTATTTATTTTTATTATTTATTTATTTATTACAATATAATATTTAAAAAAATTATAATAATATAATATTTATTGTATTTAAGTACATATTTAATTTAAAAATATGCATTTTATAATAGTTTATAGGGTATCTAGGCGTCAAATGCTCAAAACTGTCACAACTTTTTAGAAAATATTATTTTAAAAATTAATTCTATTTAACCGGAAAGAGTATTTATGTATATCAAGATACTCTGTAATATTTATAATAGTTATACAATTCACTTATATTTATAATTAAAGAGTTTAGAGGGTATCTAGCCGTTGCATGCTATAAACTATCACATTTTTTTTGTAGAGAATACATTTAAAAACCTTTACCATTTTCTGAAAACAGTTTTAGTTTAAAAGATTTAAAGATATTCTGTAATATTTATAATTATTATATAATTTTGCAATATTGATTTTAAAATATTTATGAGGGCATCTAAACGTTGCATTCAATATAAATTTAAAAATTTATTGTATTTATCTGAAGACAGTTTTAGTTTATATCGAGATATTCACTCATATTTTAAATATTATTATAAAACAGTTTAGAGGGTATCTAGTCGTCGCATACTAACAACTATCACAAGTTTCTAGATGGAATAACTTTAAAATTTATTTCTATTTATCTAAACATTGTTTTTGTTTGTATTGCAATATTTTCTGATATTTATTAAAATTATATAATTTACTGAAATAGTTTAGAGGGTATCTAGTTGTCGCATACCCAAAACTGTAACTTTCTAGCTTGTTTCTTTTGCTAACCAACTGATTGCTAAGGTGCTTATAACGTCGAGCCATTGTCAGAAGCCAAATAGGTGGAAGCATAAGCAGCGAAGCAAACAGAGAGAGATATAAAGAAGCGAGATAGCTATACAGATAGAGAAAGACAAGCATATAGAGAGAGAGAGAATGAGAGAGAGATAGAGAAATGCTAAGAAAATGAACTGATATGCCAGACGTTATGCTTGTTTGTGCGCTGGAAAATTGCTGCCGCCCACACACATTTTGCGCCCACTGTACACAGGTGCACATATACATATGCGCACAGGTGTATTGGTATGTGTGTATGTGTGTGTGTGTAAAGGATACGTGCGTGTTTCTAATGGCTTTCAGTTGAGAGGTCATGTTGCACACATATTTCGACAATTTCTACAACAAGCGCATAAAAAATTTCTCTGATAATGAAATATTTTCACAAAAGCCAGAACAGAAATTCCACAAGGCAACCAAATGAAATACAACATACAACAAACTAAACCACAAAAGAACAAAAAAATAGAAGAAAAAACAGAAATAAAAACCCAAAACACATTGAAATGAAACAGATAAAAATTTCGAATATGTTCGGCAATATGTTAAAAATGTTTTTGCCCTGGCGGCAAACATAGAAATAATTTCGTGTAAATAAATGCGAAAACTGAGCAGAAAGCAACAAAAAAAAAAACAACAAAAAACAAAAATAAATAAAAGCAAGAAAACACAGATACAAATGTATACCCTGCAAACACTGTTTATTGATAAAAATAAAATAATTTTTTATTTATATTGCTACGGCATAACTATGGATTTTTTTTCTTCAATAAAAACTAAGAAAGTGCATATTGCATTTAACTTTTATTATCAAATTTTTAATCGATAAATTTTACTTTATTTATGCAATAAACTGCTCTAAAATCTATATAAATTGCGAGTTTATTTTATTCGCAAACTCCTCACTTATCGTAGACAAACATTTGCATAAAGTTGGCATACTCTTGTTGGCCATTCTCACTGGATTTAGGGTATTAGATAAAAAATGAAACAGACACCGAGCAGCCGCTGGCATAATAAATATAACGCTCAATTGTGTCAACAACAACAGCAGCAAATACAACAAATACAAAATAAATTCATTCAAATTTATAGAGCAAAATGCAAATTGCACGGGGCAAATGCAACAAATGGGCAACACTTTGCGCTGGGCGTGGCCTTTTTTAACGCCCCCAAGCGAGTTGCAACGAACAACAAAAACAGAATAAGCCAAATAAATTCTAAAAAAAGATAAAAATAAAAGCAATACAAGCTTGCAAATGATGCAAAATTATTTAAAATTTTTGGCTGTGCCTCAGGCGCAGCAAAATATATAAAACAAAATATAATAAAATATGTAGTCTAATAAATATAATAAAAAATGTATTATAATAAATATATAGCAAAATGTGTAATATATTAAATATAATAAAATATGTAAATATCAAAATTCCACATAATAAACTATGTAATCTAATAAATATAGTATAATAAAATTCCCTAATTTCTTTATCTTCAACTTTAAGTACATTTTAATTCGAATTTTAAGTTCATAAACAATAAATTTATTAAATAAAAAAAAATTATAAAGTAATAAATAATAAAGTAATAATAAAGTTATTCAGAAAATAATAAAGCAATACAAAAAATAATAAAGTAATAAAAATAATAATAAAGTAAAAAGAATAATAAAATAAATAATAAAATAAATAATAAAAAAAATAATAAAGCAACAAAATAAATAATACTTTTAATAAAAACCTATTAAATTAAGTAAGTAAATAATAAATTAAATAAATAGTCAAAAACTCGCATAGCAGGATAGTATAAGTTTAAAGGTATCTAAGAGGTTCTCAGAGAGTAAGAGAAATAGGAGACGCCAAGGACCGATGAGCCTTGCTCTGAAATACCAAGGGAAGCAGAAGCGACTTTATAAATCGAAGTGAATTAGAGAAAGGCTATAAGGCGAGCAGTGTCCGAGAGAGCCAATAAATCTTGAGCAGTAAGAGCAGACACTTAGAGCAAGGGCATTACAGCAGAAGTCTCTGAGAGAAACACAAACCAAGAAATCTCCCTTCATCCATTTACTCTCTTCAACTTAAATTTCAATTCGGCTTAAAAATTTAATGAATCTTTTAATTTACAATAAACTTACCTATTGTGCAGTTCGCTGAAATGCCTTTATTTTATTTACGCTGTGCTGCAAATAGAAAATAAAATACATCAGAAAATTAGTACAATTGCAAATTATATAATACAATTTGTTGGGCTTAATTTTAAGCAAATACTGTTAGAGAAGTTTTAAATAAAATAAATATATAAACTCCATAGAATTAATATATAAACTCCATAAAATAAATATATTTTTTCTTGAATCTCTAAAATGATTGAACAACAATATTTTATTTTAATAATGTATATTTTTATTTTTTTTTTTAGTTTTTATTATTTATTTAAAATTTTTATGTGAAAATATTTTACATGCGATTGCTTTTCAGTAGTTTTTTATATAGATTATTAAAAATATATTATTATTTTGCATAATTTTAATAGCATTTAAAAAAGTTTTTGAGCACAATTAAAGATTCAATAAATATATATTTGTTGAATTTATTTTTAAACGATTTTAAGCAAATGCAATTATAGATAAATCAATTTATTTATTAATTTATTATTTATAATATTTCACGTATTTAAATTTATTTTCATAACATTTTAATATTATTTAAACTATATTTCTTGTTTTGAAAGGCCAAATTTTAACTTGTTTTCATAATATTTTGTTTGTTGTATTTTAATTGCCAACTGCTTAAATTTCAGCATTAAACAGCTTAAAATTTATGTCTAAATTCTGTATAAGTTAATGTCTTTAGCCTTTCAGCAGATTGAACGACATTTTGAAAGTGTTTCGAGTTAAGTTGCTTTTAAGTAGTTGACAGTGCGAGTATCTTAAGGTCTTGCTGCTCAAAATACTTTTACTAGCCCATAAAAAAGTGCTTCAATTTATGATGTCCCTCCCCCCTCCCATGCTGGGAATTCTCGTTCTCCCTCCCTCTCTCTCTCTCACTCCCTCTTCTGCTCTTTTTCTGAACAATTAACAACAATTCATTCAACTTTTCAGCACTCCAGAACGTTGACGTTTTGGTAGATGAAGAGATGAAGAGTAAGCGCTAAATGAATTTCACACAGTTGACACACACTCACACACACTCACACACACACACACACACACACACATGAATATAGCATTAGGGTCAATGGGTTATAACGAACCTGTCATATCTCACGTCTCTGCCCCGCCTCCCTCTCCCGCCCCCTCTCCTAACATGTATCTATTTCCCTCTTGTCTTTTTGCTTCTTGGCAATTCTTGTTGTTGTGCCAATTAACTTTGTTTATCATTAAACTGTTATGTTCCACTGCTAAAGAACAACAAATCACTTAGCTACATAGTTTTTTATTCCATATTATCGCATATAAAAGAGAACTTCTATGAAAAAACAGTAAGAACGAAGCAGATCAGTTAAGCGGCAGACTGCAGTAGGACGTAACCAACAGCAGCAGACCCTGCACTTTGTATTTAACAAATTCAATAATAATTGTCTGTTGCATATCTACAGTCGGACGTAAGCGACAATAGCAGATCCTGTATTTTGTTTAAATTATTCAATAAATATTGTCTGTTGTATATCTTCGCTGTTTCGTATGAGAGCATTATGTAATTCACAGCATCGATAGAGAATGTCATGGGCTACATAAATGTCGAATAATAAAACTGTAGCTTTTAAATTGTGGCTTCGGTAGTTTTTTACTATTATCAGGGAAAAGTGGGAAGGTATCTAAAATTTTAAACAAATTTGCATACAGCATAGCAGAACCTGTGTACCAAAAACAAGGTCTGTAGCTCGTTTAGTTGGTGGAATACAGGTTTATCTACGGATAAACAGACGGACATGGCTATATCGATTCAGCTTGTTGTCCTGATCAAGAATATATATACTTTGTGGGCTCTGCCACGCCTTCTCTGCCTGTTACACACATTTCCCACTAGCTTCAAATTAATATAACATTTAATACATTTTTAAAGTACAGGGTATCAAAATAAAATACACACCCTAGCTTAATATACATTTGTGCGAATGCCATATATTTATTTTTCAGCCAGTTATCTTTGGGGCCTCATCTGTTTTGTTCTTTTCATTGATTGCCCGGGGCATAAATGTTTGTTGATATTTCGTTTATTATTTTATACATATCGTTTTATTACCTTTTGTCTTTGTAAACGGTTTTTTTTTTCTCTTTTTTGTTTTCTGTGTGAAGGTCGCAGAGCTCTTTTATGCTTGTATCATAATACCAAACGAAAAAAAGATCGCATAAATTATTGATTTATGTTACAACAATTTGCCTTCACTTCAGTCTGCTCAAATTGTGTATTTTGTTCAAGTATCAATTGCACAATTTAATTCTTTATTTGATTTGAAGTATCTTGCGATTTAAATGCAGATTATTACCGCAATTATCTATCGAATGAAGACTTCAAACTGCAGCTATAAATTGCTGTGATTTTCTATTGATGATGACTCGCACAGTGTCCTTCAAAAGTTAATGCCTGGCAAGGTTATTTTGGCTGCAATTTGAATGCAAATCGATAAATGTGAAGTGCGTTAACATAGTTGCCAATCGTTGACAACTAAATTACGATAAATCTATCACAATTATATATATCATTCCGCGATAAATGCATCATCTAAAATCGATTTCTTCTTCTCTAAAATCGATTTTTTCTTCTACTTTTTTAACTATTTTATTTGCCATTTTTTGAGCCAAACTGTTGCTTTTTAGCCACAGCTTTCGACTCGCCTCGTCTAGACTGCATTTAATCAATTATTTATGGCTTTTAGTTAGCTGTAGCGCTTAAATAAAATAGGAAATTTAAGCTGACCTGCTTTGCTTAATTAATTAAAATTATTTAGACAAATTGCCAGTGTTGCCAATTTATTTTTAGAAAAAAAAAAAAAAAAAAAAACCGAAAAAAACATTAAAAAATGTTTAAAAGTCAATGAAGTTAATTTTTTTTAGTATGTGTCTTAAACTAAAGCTGTTTTAAGCTACTATAGATTAAAATAATGATTGGGGGCCTACAATTATTTTTTATTTTATTGTGAATTTTGTAAAATTTAAGAAAAAGCTGGCGAGAAATTACGTAACTTTTGATGACATCTAAAAAATCATGTAACAGTTTCCACCAATTTTTAGAAAATACAAAAAAATAAAATAAAATAAATAAATAGCCAAATCTGGCGAATTAGCTAACACTGCATATATAGCTAACTTCAGCTTTTACAATTGCCTTAATGCCCCGCCCCCTCAGCTGCCCCTCTAGTGTGGGCATAAACAAATATCATGGCTTGACTTGCATTGGCCATTTGAAGTAAGTCGTAAAAGCAACTGACTAATTACTAAGCTGATTAAATTAAATTAAGTTGACTAAGAGCACAAGCAACTAATACACACACACACTCACACACTATCTCTCTCTCTATTTCTCTCTCACTCACACACCATCTCCATCTCGCTCTAGAGCTGCTTCTGCAAGTCATTTTGATTGCAAATTTAATGCGACCAAAGTAATTTTCAGGCTTCTCCCTTGGCCTTCCATCCCCAAGTTTCCCCATGTGTGTGTGTCTCACATAATCACAAACACACACACACACACACACACACACACACATAGACAACTGAGCATGTGTGTGTGTGTGTGTGTGTATGTGTGTGTTTGTCGGACAGCAAAAGCAAATAGAAGCCACAGCAGCCTTAAGAATCGCACACACTTTTCATAGATAAAACGCAACCTGCGTTTAACTTCAATGCTTCTCCTTCTTCCTTTCTCTCTCTCTTTCTTCTCTCTATCTCTTCCATTCGTGTGTGTGTGTCTTAATTAATGATACAAGCATACAACAATTTTAGACAGCAGCAGCAAGTGGAGAATAATGCAGAGAGCAAGAGAGAGAGAGAGAGAGAGAGAGAGAGAGAGATTGGATTCTAGACATGCTGCATAGTCAAGGATATCAGATTGAAAAAAAATTTGCCATGGACACAACGTAAATACAACTGCACAGATGCCTTACTTTGATATACCCTATAAAAGCAGCAGACATATTAGACTGCATAATTGAATATGGTATTTAAAACAATTTCAATCAAAGTAAACATACATATGTATAATTGATCAATCAATAAATTATTACACTAACAATAAGGAAATAATAAAAAGCTAAAAATATTAAATACATATGAAAATCAATAAATAAAATAATAATAAATATAATAATATTAATAAGAAAATAAATATTAAGCAACATAAATAATAAGGAAAATAAATAAATTTACAAAAGAAGTGGGACAGCGAGTGTTTGGCCAACGAGAGTTCTCTCAGCGAGTGTTCGACTTACGCAAGTGCGGCCAACGGGAGATCGTCCAACGAGAGTTTGGACTACAAGAGATCGGCCAGGAAGAGTTAGGCAAGCGAGAGTTCGGTCAGCGAGAGTTCAACCAGGGAGTATTCCGCCAGCAAAGTTTGGCAAGCGCAAGTCAGCCATAGTTGGATAAACGAGACTTTCACCAACTAGAGTTACCAACGAGAGAGAACAACGAGAGTTAGACCAACGAGAGTTAGACCAACGAGAGACAGTTAGATCAACAAGAGTAGGACTGGCGAAAGCTAGGTAGCCAGCGTTTGATATTTATTAACCCTCCGGAAGTATTTAATAAATTATTAAATGAGTGCAATTATCAAATAAATATATTTGTTTATAATATTAAACAAAATATTCAATAAATTACGAGATAATTCTTGTAATCAATAAATTACGCAACCAATAAACTAGACAACTTAGCTTTAAAGCCAGATCATCTCTGGCCATTTCAGCTGTTGATTTATGCTGTATGTTGGTATCCCAATGCTTTTTGATTAATTTAAACGTTTCTATCATATCGAGCAGAGATTTTACAGGGTATAAAACCCAAAAACCGTAGCCAAACAAGCGTAAGCGTCAACAGCTTTGGCAAACGCCTTTGCTGCAAATTGAATTTTTGGCTCTGACTGAGGCCATGGCTACGGCAACGACGAAATAAATTGGCCAACTGTGTGTGAGCATCCAGCCCCCCACCCCTTCCCCGCCCACCCACTGCTGACCCCCTTGGTTATCAGTGCTACTTTTTTCCATACATATTTTATACTTGTCAATGGAAACTGTCAATTTTCACACGTTTGTGAACTTTAACTTATCCAAAGAGCAACGGCAGCATTTTAATTAGCTCGCTGCCATTTGTTGCCTCTTCTCTCTCCCTCTCCCTCTCCCCTTCACCACTGCAAGAAAATAATATCTCAGACTCAATGCACAAGTTTTCCAATCAAAAAACTCTTGCAACAAGCAACAACAACAAAAGTAAGAGAGTGAGAGAAAGAGAGAAAGATGTAAGCCAAGTATTTGCGCATTTGGCAAAAAATTTAGATTTGTTCAACACTTGAAAAAAGTATTGCAAATTTGTTATAAGTTTGGCGAAGCTACAAGCATATAAATATAAATATATATTAAACATGCTGCAAGACAGCAACAAATTGCAGTGTAATCGATAACAAATCGATATTGTTGGAATAGAAATTTTGGAATTATTTTAAACGTATCCAAAAATGCAAGAAATAAATGTTAAAGTCAATTTCATTAAATATATAAATAAAAATTAAAATATAAGAATAATAAAGTACTAATATAATATTTACAAAACTATACAAATAATATTATTATATATAAAAGTTTAAAACAAAATACAGGGTATAAAAATATAAAAATAAATATATATGTATATATAAAAATAATTTTAAAAAAATAAACAGAAAAATAAGTATACATAAAACTTATTTTTCTGTTTAATTAATAAATAAAAATGTCTCATATTTATAACAATAAAACTATATATATATTATAATAATAACATATATATTATAATAAAAATATATATATTATAATAAAAATATAAATAATAATTAAAATATAAATTATAATTATAAATTACTAAATGAAATATATAAATTAAATGTTTTAATTGTTTCCAAGAAAAATCAACGCTATACAGGGTATCTGTTCGTCTGTTTGCTACTCCAAAAAATACCCTGTACTTGTTGAAATGTTATGCTCTATTTTTTGCAGATACGAAACAAGTGTGCACAACTTTGGCAAATCGCGAAAAGCGTTTAACTTTAGAGAGCCAAAATAGTTTGGAGCGGAAAAAAAGTGTTGATTAGTTGGCCAGAACGGGAGCAGGGGTTAATAACTAGGCAGTGGAGGGGGGAGGGGGGGGGGGGGTGTGCGCTTTAATAGAGCACACGCTGCACTTTATAACGGCGCATTGACCTTGATATGAAGCCCACTCTCAGTGGGTTTTGGGCAAATGGTTCGGGGAGTACTGGCAAGTTAAATGGAAAATTCGTTGCATGTAGCAGGGGCTAAGGGAGAGGGAAAAAGGGGAGAGGAACAGGGGAAAAGGGAGTATGGGGTGGAGTGAGAGCCAATTGAATGCCATTGATGATGCAAACTCAAAATGCATGTTGTATTTTGGGCCATTTTCTGGAATTGGCCAACTGCAGAGCGGAAATGAAAATTCTATTCATAGTTGTGTGTATGTATGTGTGAGTGTGTGTGTGACTATTTGGCTTGCATGTGTGTGAACAAGAGCTGCAAAATTTTTTTGGCATTTGATTGGCTTTAACATCAACTAAAGTAGTTGGCCTAAAAAATTTTGTGAACATAAAAAAACTAAAAAAATCAAGAGTATAAATGCTTGAAATTAATTATTAAACAATAAATAAATATAAAATAAATAATATATTTATTATAGTTAAACAATAAATACATAATAACTAAATAATAATATATCACAAATTATTCAATAAATATATATTAATTAAAAATGTAATAAAGAATAAAACATAATAATAAATAAATAAATCATACATTAATCATAAATAAATAATAAATTAGATTAAGTACAAAAGAATAAATATGAAAAATTTTGGTGTTTCATTAACTACATAATTAACAAGCAAATAAACTTTTTATATAAAAAACCCATTTGTTAAATAAACATATTTAAATAGCAAACATTAATTAATGTTGCAACACTTTTAATTTCCCATGTAAATTGCGGAAAAAAGAGCCAGAGAATAGGTACGAATAAATGAAAAATAGAGACCGAGAAAACCCAACCGCAAAAACCACAAACAATTGGGACAAAGAGTGCGCAATGCAAAAGTAATTACTATAGAAATATGCATATAAATGTATGCGTAAAGCTACATATAGAAATTGGAAGCATAGAGGCGAGTAGATATTTTATAAAGAATTACAAATAACAGAAAATTAAATTCAAATTAAAATAAATCATAGTAATATAAATAGTAAAATAAATCAATATATGAATAAATCGTTATTTAAATGAGTCAAAATTAAAATTGATCACAATTATAATAAATAGGAAAATAAATCAATATTAAAATAAGAAAATATTAAAATAAATCAATATTAAAATAAAAAATAAAATAAATCAATATTAAAATCAATAAATACAATTTAAAGAAAAATAAAATAAATATCAAAAAATAAAATAAACTTGGAAAATCTATTAAAAAATCACTAAGATATCACCATCTAATAAACAATATTCAAATAAATCCATCATTAAAAAATGTAAATGAGCAAATTAACTTATAAAATAAATAAATCTAAAGATGCTTAAATACAAATTGAAAATTACTTTTAAATTACAAAATGATGCTATATAAATAAAGATTTTTGGACATACAAAAGTGGCTTTAACTTTTGACCTTTTCAGTAACTTGTATGCGAGGCTATTGTAATAGATAAACTTTTATGTAAATGAAAAGTTGGGCAGAGAAAAAGTTTTTCCAGCCTGCATTTCTTTCAACAATTTCAATTCAATTTCAACACAAAATAAATCACTTGATGTACACTATATAAATAGCATCTACTACTTCTATATATATATGCCATATATACGATACATACTATATACCATAATGAAGCCATAAATCATGCCCCCAACTATGATGAAAAAAAAAATAAAACTTATTGTACTTGTTACACACACGCTTCATATAACTTATTTGCTTTCGTTTCGTTTCTTTTATTTTCCTTGGCTCTATGCGATTATCATTAAAGTTGTTAATCATGTGCAGCAAAAAAAAAAAGTACTATATAGCAAACTACGCCCACAGATGGCGCTGCTGAGCGTGTGTGTGTGTGTGTGTGTCGTGACAGATAGATAAGAAATTGTTGCCCTTTTCTGGAGGTATGCTTCATTAATTTCTCTTTGCTCCTCTATTTTTTCTTTGCTTTTTTTTGCATTCTCGGATTAATCATAATGCTGACAGCAAAAAAATCTCAGTTGAAAGCAAGATTTATCAAAGGCAAATGAAACTAGCTTTCAGTTAAGAACAAAGTTCAGTACAGCCAATTATATAAAGCTTTTGTTAGCTTATATTTAAAAATAACACTAGTTTCATTTAAATTATTTACGGCATTACATGTACTAGAAATTCATAAAATATATCAATCAAATTAAATAAAAGCCTTTTAATTAAAACAGCAAAGCTTGAGCCAGCTAATGCCAATAAAACAAAGAAAATCTGGAATTAAATCAATTAGAAATCAACAGCCTTCATAATTTAATTAGATACATGATTTAGCATAAACTCATAAGCCACACTGAAAGAAAAAATTGCGTAATTCGTTCATTAATTAAATGTCGACTAGCCAAGCAGAAAAAATGTATTTCAAAATAATATTAAACCTAAAAAAATAAATACAATTAAATTGATTAAATTAATAATAATGAAATAATAAAAACAATAATAAATATATACAAAAAAAATAAATAAATAAATAAAAAAAAATAAATAAAAAAAAATAAAAAAAAATTAAATAAAAAAAAATTAAATAAAAAAAATAAAAACAAAAAATTAAGAAAGATCCTACGTTTGCTTTGGGAAAACCCAGAAAAATCTACTAAATATTTATATAAAAATGTTGTAAGCCTTTTTTGAGTAATTTTTTAAGTAATTTTACATATTTTAAGACTAAAATGCTAAAATAGTGTTCTCAAATTGAGTTTATTTGAATTGTAATTGTAGCTCGTCAGTTTTCGCTCAGTGCATGCAGTTATTAACATGTGTAACAGATGTCGAGCCAACCACAACTACTCGAAGCATGCCAAAATATATAGTTTGGCTACGTGCAGATAGCAGATAGTTAAAGTTAACCGCACAACGTGTCTGCTGTGCGTCGATGGCCCAACTTTAATGCGGAGCTGAAATACAAATGATACCGCAAATGCCAGAAATTGTCAACGTCATCAAGCCAACAAAATGTTACACATGTGAGACCCGAAATAAGATACGTTCTGTCCCCCGGCCCCCCGTCCCGCATGCCCAGGCATTACTACTCACTCTGTACTTATTATATTCAGACTCTATTCACTCTGTACTCAGTGTGTATTCTGTTTTCACTTTCCACTCAGTCTCTATTTACTTTCCAGCCAGCGAGAGTTTTGACCAGCGAGAGTTGGACCAACGAGAGTTAAACCAATGAGAGTTGAATCAACGAGAGTTGAAACAGCGAGAGTTGGACCAACGACAGCTGAACTAGTGAGAGTTGAACCCACGAGAGTTGAACCAGCGAGGGTTCTCCCAACGAGAGTTGGGCTAGCGAGAGTTCGTGCAACGAGAGTTGGGCTAGGCTAAGCCAGCGAGAACTGGGTAAGTGAGAGTTCGGCCTGCAAGTGAGAGTTCGTCTATCGAGAATTGGGCTAGTAAGAGTAAGGCAGCGAGAGTTCAGCCAGCGGGTGTTCGGCTGGTGAGAGTTCGGCCTGCGAGAGATCGTCTATCGAGAGTTGGGCTAGTAAGAGTTAGGCAGCCAGAGTTGAGCCAGCGAGAGTTGGACCAACCAGAGTTTAACCAGCGAGAGTTCTCCCAACAAGAGTTCGGCCAACAAGAGTTGGGCTAGGCTAACCCAGCGAGAGCTCGGTAAATGAGAGTCCGGCCTGCAGGTGAGAGTTCGGCTAAAGAGAGTTGGGCTAGTAAGAGTTAAATAGCGAGAGCTCGTCCATCGGGCATTCGGCTAGTGAGAGTTAGGCAGTGAGAGCTGTACCACTAAGAGTTAGGCAGCGAGAGTTGTGCCAGCGAGAGTTGGGCCAGCGTAATTCTAGTAGTTGAAGAATATGGACAATCTAGATCTTATAATACGCCTGATTCGCTAACAATTTCAGTTAATCGGAAATTAGTAAGTGTCTGTATCTCTCTGCTCTCCTGCTCACTGCTGCTTAGTATTAACTATTAATTTAGTTCATTAAACTAACGGCATATTAAATGCACACATTGTATTGTGAGTGCGTGCGGTGGATGGGGCAGGGGTAGCCAGTAGGGGACAGCCAGGGAGTATTACTTTATGTTTTTTTTTGGTTGGGTGGCAACGCCTCATTAACGACACGCCATTTGGCTTTTCATGTATCAAATGTTGGCGTAACTCCGCCCACATCAGAGCACTCGTAGTAACCGCGTTCCCCCTCTCCCATTTTCCCCCTCTTTTACTGCTGCTCCTACCACTTCCTTAGTCCATATTTATGCCTCTGAATTTATTGCCTTTCCCTTGCGAGTGTGCGTGTGTATATTCAGATACATATATATGTATATATATTTCCCGAGGGCCGATAAAGCCGTGTAATGGGACTTCGGCTGCAGATTTGTAGCCGCTTAGTGCATAAAGTGTGACACAAGTGCCGTCAACTTATTTAGCCAGTCAAGGACGGACAAGTTTGGACATGATTTGGCCAAGTTGGACACCAGCCACTAAGTAGCCCAAATCTTGCTGAATAAACTGTTTCTCTTTTGGCACATTTCTATTGGTTTCTTATTAAAAAGCTAAGTAACTATTTAGAACAAACATTAGGCTAAGGAGAGTATTCATAAGTACTTCGAAACCCATCATTAAAATTTTAATTATTTCATTAATATTATTAATGTATTTATTTTGTTTAGAATTTATTTATTTCATAAATATTTTATCTATTTCATTATTATTTTATTTATTTCATTAATAATTTATTTATTTTATTAATATTTTATTTATTTCCTTAATGTTTTTTCATTAGTATTTTACATATTTATTTTTTAATGTCATTATTAGTTTATTAATTTCATTAACATATTTTTAATGTTATTTTAATATCATTCATATTGTGTTTACTTCATTAATAATTTGCATATTTCATTAATTATTTCTTCAAAGCATTATTATTTTATCTATTTTAATGTCATCCATACGTTAATTATTTAATTTATATTTTATTTATTTCATTAATATGTCATTTAATTCATTATATTAATATATTAATATTACTATATTATTTATATCATTAATGTTTTATTTATTTCCTAATTGTTTTATTCAATAATATTAAATAATTCAATAATATTTTCTTTATTCATTAATTATTTATGTAATGCATAAATATGTAATTTATTTCACTATTATTCTATTTATATTCCTAATATTTTATATATTTATATATTTTATTTATTCATATTTTATTATTTCATTCTTTTTAATTTTTGTTAACTTCTTGCTAGCATTTGCTTAAGTTCGCTGCTCATAATATCTAATCTGAGTTATCTTGCTTTCTCTGTGGACCTGTCTATACCTTCTTCCTGCCTTTTCTTTCCACTCTCTATTCTCTTTCTCTCTCTCTTTTGTCTCTACTTCTGCAGTTGCCACGCAAACATTGCCACAAGTTTTAGCTGCTTAGAGTAAAATCAGCTTAAAGTGACACAATTGCCACTGAACCTACTTTTTCACGCTCATCCAACTCCAGCTTATTCCCTACTCTCCCCTTCCCCTCTCTGTCAGCTCTTCCTCATGCGCTCATCATGCTCGGCATTAATATACTGAGACTTGGCCGTAAGGAATCAAAAATCGTAGAAAAAGCTAAAGTCAAGCTACTTCATTTTCGCACAGCAGTAAACAAAGTTCTTCAGACCACACACACCCCTCCCCTACCCACCGCTCCACCCACCAACCCTCCCTCCCTCCCTTCTCTGTCTCTTTCACACAATCTCACCCTCATCTCGCTTCCCGTCTAAAAAAAGCTCCCGCTCATTGACTTGATGTTACAACAAAACTTTTGCAAGCAAGTTTTCAAACTAGTTGAGCACAAGCTGAATTGGCATGGCATGAGAGGGGGTTGGGTGGGGAATGGAAGGGGGAGGGGCAGGGGGAGGGGCGCATAAATGTAATGGCATGTTGGTGGAAGGGCGGGGAAGGCATGGCATTTAGTGGGGTGAAGAACTGCGGAAAAGTTGCTAAGAAAATATGTCTACACTTGCCAACATCCGTTTCCGTTTTTAGGCACGCTGCGTGCTACGTACGGATGTGCATGTGTGTGTGTGTGTTTGCGAGAGTATGTGCGTGTGTGTGTGTGTGTGCGTATGTCCGTGTAAAGGACGGCGCCTGGAACCTCTAGAGAGGCTAATAAATATGTGTGCTTACATACATATACATCTACAGTTAACAAAAAATGTGCAGATTTTGCAAAAATTATCTTATTTGGCTTTAGTTTACTTTGATTTATTGTTTCATAATTTATAATCTGTTTATTATATTTATTTATTTATTTATTTTTAATATATTAAATATTAATATATATAATTATTTAATAATATTAATATTTTCAATCAATTTATTTGTTTACAATTTATTTAGTTTATTTATTTTTGTATTTACAATCTATTTAATTTTTATATAATTTATTTGTAATCTATTTGTTTTATTTATATTTTATCTATAATTTGAAACTTTTATTTGTAACTGATTTATTATTATTTAATTTTTACAATTTATTTATTTTATTTTATTTATTTATTTATTTATTGAATTATTTCATTTATTTATTCAATTATTTTATTTATTTATGTAATTAATTAATTTATTTTATTTTTTTTTATTTATTTTATTTTTTTTTATTTATTTTATTATTTTTTGTTTATTTTATTATTTTTTTATTTATTTTATTATTTTATTTCTTTAGTTAATCTTTTTTTTATAATATATTACTATAAATTCATTTATTTTATTAATGATTTATTTGTATATTTTTAATATTCACTGATGTAATTATTTTTTTTGCGAATACAAATCCTTTCTATTTTATTAGACTTTATTTAACTAAATATTATTTTTTATTTCATTATATTAACCAAAATTTAATTCGAATTATTTAATGTGATATTTATTTAAAGTATTTAAAGTATTTTATTTAATTTTATGTACTTTAATATTAGTTTATGTATTTTTAGAATTTCTTTTATTTATTTATTTTTATTTTATTTACTTATTTTTTATTTATTTAATCATTTTAATTTTATTTATTTATTTTTATTTCATTTATTTATTTTTATTTTTATTTTTTTTTTATTTATTTATTTTTAATTTTTTTTTACTATTTATATTTATTTATTGATTTTTATGTTTTTGATGTTGTTTTTATTTTAATTCAGCTATTATTATATTTCTTAAATATTTTTCCATTGAATTTTTGGCATATTATAGCTGATTTTCCATTCACATTTTCCCCGAAGTGTATTTTACTGGTATCGGTTACACACACACACATCCCTACTTACACACACACACACATCCCTATGCACACACACACACATTTGTGTCTCATTTGGGCCCGCACATTGAATGCAAATGGCGCAAATTCAAATTACAAACCAACAATTTCCGCCAAATGTGCGACGTCAATTTTTGCTTCGCACTTTTGCTTCTCTCCACTCTCACTCTCTCCGCTCTCCACTCTCCGACCAATCTGTTTCTCTTTCTCTCCCTATCCTGACCAACTTTCTGCTGCCGTTAATTGCGTGTTTTATATTTATATATTTGCGCATGTATGCGTATTTGCTTTTGCGTGTCCTTTTTAGCCTTGATATAATTTGAAACATGGCCAAGAGCGGCATTTGCTGTTTATTTAATTTGATATACGCATGTTTGTTTGTTTATGGCCAAGTGGGGAATTGGATTTGGATAATTTAAAACCAATTAATGAGTTTCATTATGGCGCAAAAAAAACCTCTGACATTTTATCACAATATACAAATAAATTTAATTGAATTGTGCAAATTTTATAATTGCTCAATCGAAGTTGAAAATAAATAGACGTAGGGCTTGACTGTTAAATTCTTGTTAAATTTATAGAATTTTATTCTATTATTTAGAAAAATAAAATAAAATAAATATGTGCCGATTTTGTTGTGTTTTATATGTTTAATAAATTTTTAAATAATTTATTAAATCTCCCATTACCCATTGTATAATTAAATATTATTTAAATTCAAAATATTTTGTGTTTTATATGTTTAATACATTTTTAAGTAATTTAATAATGCTATTGAATAACTCCGTTTATGAATAAATATTGTTTAAATTTAAAATATAGTGTTTAATATGTTTAATCAATTTAAAGTTTTTTAATCAGTATATTTATAAACAATGTTTTTTAAAAGATTACTAAAGTTTTAAATAGTTGAATGTGAGAAATTCGGGCTCGACGTCTAGCAAAGGGAGATTTTTTAAATAGTATTTTAAAGCTTTTTAATAACTCTATTTATAAATAACGTTTTTTTTAATACGTAGTTTTGTTTTTAATTTTTTATATGATTATTCAAGTTTTCAATTTTTAAATAATTTATTTAAAGCTATTTAATAACTCTATTTATATATGAACTTTGTTTCAATGCAAAATTTTTTGTTTTATTTGTTTAATACATTTTTTAATAATTTATTTATTTTATTTTTTTTTTATAATTTAATCTTTAATTGTTTATTTAATAATACTATTAATAAAATAGCTCTATTTAATAAAACTGTTTATTCAATACCTCTATTTATTTCAGAGTCAATTTTAAATTCGACCTATTGAATAGCTCTATTGAATACCATTATCTGCTCATTCACATTTACCTTACCGTTTTTTCTCTTTTATCAATCTTTTGCCATTCTGAATTTGAGCTATTTTCAATTGTGCTTTATCGAGCTCTTGGAAATCTAAGTTGGGCACCTGAGCCCCTGCTAGGTTTGCTGTGCCAACGGAATAACGCTGGTATTTTCATTATCAGACACTAAGCGCTCGAACAGCGCCCCCTATTGCCCGTAATCAATAACAACACATGCAGCTATCCCGCTCGCACACTCTAGGCGGCCATAAGGCGCAAGTGTAGTATGAAAAAATTTACATTAATTTCAATATGCCATCGACGTAAAAAGCACATAAGTAAGGAGAGCAAGAGCAGGCAGAGAGAGATAGAAAGAGAGAGAAAGAGAGGGAGGGAGAGAGAAGCGGGGAGAATGTATAAAAAAAAGAGCGAACAGAACAAAATTTCTCATCTTCATTTCCATACTAAAAAGCCGACCTCAAAATTTGCATGGGTCGACATTTTCAGATTGTGTCTGGTCTGGGTTTTCCTCTTCCTCTTCCCCTTCCCTCTCCCCTTGCTCTTCTTCTTGTTGTAATTCCCCATTGTTGTTGTTGTTGTTGTTGTGTCTGTTATACAATATTATGGAGTAGGCCTCTCTGTGCACAATGCTTGAGCTACATGAATGTAATGCACATTGAAATAGGGCCAATTCGAGGAGCAACCAGTAAGCACGTTGCTGATCAGTCGGACGCGACCGACTGCAGAATACCCAGCACTTCATTATATTATAAATTAATTGGAAATAAGTATACAATATCATACGAAGCGCTGCAGCAATGTTTCTTCTTACTTTTTTGTTTTTCCTTCTGTATCTGATAACCGATTTCTATGCGCTTTTCAGCATAGATTAAAATAATCATACAGAGTATAAATTACGAATAACAACCTTCTATGTTCAATATTACGTTTGTTATTCAGTTTTTACCGATTTGGGCGTGAAGGAGGCATGGCAGTCAAAATTTAAAATAAACTTGATCAGCATATGATATAAACCTATCTACATACCAAAAATTATTGCTCTAGTTCTTATAGTTTTCGAGATCGACGCGTTCAATCAAAGGGACAGGTCTAAATCGTCAAAACTAATTGTCCTGATTGAGAATATATATACCTTACGCCCTCTCAAACATTTTCACAAAGCTATTAACCCGGTTTTAAGCAATTTCATGTGTACAGGGTATATAAAATAAAAAAAAAAACAGCCAATTGGGTGGCAACTCTGGCAGACTGCTCGCTGCCAATTTGGCAGGGTTGCCGTCGTTTTTGTTGTGTTGTCTGTAGTCGTAGTTGTAGTTGAAGGGCAACAGCAGCCGCATAACAAATTTGTATATTTCTTTCTTTTTCACTTTGCCTCCCTCCTCCCTTTTCCCTTCCCTATCCCCTTCCCCATCCCCTCTGGCCTTTTGTTGCTATTGTTTTTCCTGTTGTTGCTCTCGTAGCGCAGTTGTTATGGAAAATAAATTGGCTGGGCTTATTTTGATGCACAGGTTTGTCTGATGTGGTTGCAAATAACAAGCAGCTCGACCAAAGGGTATTTGAATTTAAAGCTCCCACCAAAAAATAAATAAAAATAGAATATGCATAACTGCATACTCGAATGAAGAACCGCAAAATTTCAGTTGAAATTCGCTTTAAACGGATTAAGTAATTTGTGTCATTAGTCAGTTGTTATACTAGAATCGTAAATATGGGCTTTATGAGAGTTTCTATTGTATAATAATTACTGCAAACTTGGCAATTAAATTCAATTAATTGCAGTTAAAAAACCTCAAATGTTATGAGATTCATTAATTTAAATCAATTCATAAAAATTTTTTAAGGTTATAACACGTAAATGTAATATACTATACAAATTTATTTTAATTAATTAATTTAATTGTTTTATTTTTGTTGAATTCATTGATTTTATTTAAGTTATTAATTTTATTTAATTGATTAATTAAATTAAATTATTGAATTTTATGATAATTTTGGTTTGCATAAATCATATAACGATATGTTTAAATTATTAATTTAATTTAATTTATTTATTTATTAATTTAATTTAATTTTATTTATTTATTTCTTAATTGAATTCAATTATTAAATTTTATATTTACTTTTAATTTGTATAAATCCTTTGTAAACTTTGTTCAAAATAATACATTTTATTTAATTACATAATTTAATGTAATTAATTAATTTAATTCAATTAATTCATTTTTTATAATTAACTAATTTAATTCAATATTTCAATTTCATGTTTAATTTTAATTTGTACCTTGCTTTTCTCTGTCCACTGCTCTTAATTAAATAAATTTAATTAAAATATCCCTAACTTAATCGGCACATCTGTATATCTATCCCAGCTCATCTTTACATATCCTTATCTAAACTTTATTCATTCTCTAAAGCTGCAAAAACTGTCTCTAATATGCCGAATTTTCATATTTTCTAAGCACCTTGGTTTACTCAAATTCTCAAGGGAGATTTCCGTTTATCTCTTTTGAGATTATAATTTCATTTTTCTCCAGGTATTTGCTTGAGTTTTCTGTCAGTTTATTTTGCGCCTTGCATTGTTGTTGAGTAAAGAGATTTTTCCAACTCCTAAGCAAATATGCAGCTTAGAATTTTCTCTCTGCTCTCCGCTGTGTCTCTTGTCTCCTGTCTCTTGTCTCTTGTCTCTGGTTTGTTATGCCTATTATAAAGTTAACAGCAGCTCGAATGTGCAAATTGTCAAATAGTTTGAATTTTGAGCAGATAAAAAGAGAGAGAGAGAGAGAGAGAGAGAGAGAGGGGGAGAGTGAGACTTGGCATTTGCATTCCTATGTGCGATTGCATTTCATTGACATCTCAGGCATTTTAAGGCTTTCAATTAAACAATAGCCATTAGCCACTTGAATCGATATTCAAATCTCTTTCTATGTGTGAGAGATTTCAATTAGTTGGTACTTAGCATGGAGCACAGAGATATGTCAAAGTCCCCTGTCATGTCTATAATAGATGCCAAAACTAATAAACCAAAATTAATACAATATTTCAACGATGTTAATAAAGGTCGCAAAGCTTCTCAGTTTAATTATTATTAAATGAACAAACCTAAAGCAAGTTGATAAAGCAAAAAGTCTCAATTTTGTCAATATTTCAGATTATATTCCATGTTTTGAAAGATATAATTATATTCTATAGAAAGAGTATTGGTTTTGTCATTATTTTGGAATATTTTTATTAATTACATTTAATATCATTCAAAATTATATTTCATTATTTATTTTCACTGAGACGGTTCTTGAGTTTTTAAAATCAAACAGATTTATATTTATTTATATATTTTTTATTTTATTTTATCAGATTCAAGATCTTAAAAAATCAATGATAAATATTAATTTACATTTTATTATTATTCGCAAATTAATTTCCCTTTAGCTTTTAAGGCTTTAGTTTTGTAATTTTGAGGTTTCTGCATTTGAAATAAATAAAATTGTCAAAGCTTTGTTTGGTTTCTATTTGCAGTTTTTACAATTTTTATATTGACAATTTTCATTTTCGTTCAGTTTATTTTATTTATAACTGCTTTTTGTGAAAGATTTTACTGATTTTAACTGTGCACGAAGCAAAACGTCAGTTAAATCCGCACAGATTTCTATATAAAACCCGTTTAATGGTAGAAAAATTGTATAAAATGCAATATTATTGATTTACGGGCATTAATACCCTGTAATAAACAGACTTTGCTGAAAGGGAGTAACTTTTTATTAATTGATCTTTAAATTTAATTATTTTATAATAAATTGATTCAGAAAAAATTAATTTCATAATAGAATATAAATTAAATATAAAATAAAATAAATATTTTAAAAAAATTAGTTCAATTTAATGATTGTAATAATTTAATATTTTAAATTGATTTAAATTGTTTATAAAATTCTACAGGGTGTCTACACAGTCGCTAACTGTCCGCAATCAATTTTAGCACATTTTGCGCTATATAAATAAATTCTGTTGATTTATTTTTAGCGCTTATTGTCTATGCCTTTCGCCTATAAATGCTAGGCTCTTTAGCTTTTCTTTTCTTTTATTTTAATTTTTTGTTGTTATGCAATTTTTATCAATAATATTTATATAAGTGTTATTAAAAATTAACAACAACAAAAAAACCTCTTTAAATTTCGCATGCAAAACTTGTCGCATTTGCTGAATTTTCTTTGCTTCCCTTTTGCATTTTCTGCTCAACGAATTTTCTTCTGCGACTTGTTGTTTTTTTATTATATTTATTTTTTGTGCCTTTTTGTGATTTTTTGTTGTTGTGCTTTTTGTAATTCTTTTTTGGTTTGTTTAATTGAGTTGAAAACCAGTTTTATTTGTTTCCAAGCAAAAAAGGCAGCATTAAAAGCAAATATAAATTGTATGCGGCTCAGCGGCGTTTCGCTGCTTGCAGCGCTGCTGCTGCGCTGCCGCTGTCGCTGCGGCTGCGGCTGCCGTGTGTTTTACCTTTTATTTTTCTAGAAAGAGCGAGCACAAGACCGCAAATGTAGAAGGAGAGAGGAATGGAGGGAGAGAGAGCGAGAGAGGTGGGGAAAGAGAGCGCACGTTTGTGCTTTTTGTTTTCTTGCGCTTTATATTTTATTTTCTTTTTCTTATCATAATACGCTTATTTTTGGGTTGGCAAAATAAAAGCATAAAAGCATAGAACTTTTACGCCATGGCATGTGAAGTCTCTCCCTCTCTCTCTCCCTCTCTATCTCTTTCTCTGTCTGTCTGCCTGTTTGTCTGTCGCTCTCTATGAGCATGTGTATGTGTGTGAGAGCATGTGTGTGTGTGTGTGTAAGTGCGTTGTGCTAGCGAAGCTTTAAACTCGTTATTGTCCGCTGTCGCTGTCGCTGCCGCCGTTGCCGTCGCTGCCGCTAAGCAGCCTCTTTGGCTCGCTCTTCTCCGCTCTCCCCCTCTTTTCATTGGTTCGCTCCATTGCGTTCAGAGCTCTGCTCTGTGTGTGTGTGTGCGCCAGTGTTGCCAAATTTTTTTTTTTCGAGAAAAAAAACTTTTTATTAGCAGAAAGGGTACATCAAAGATATTTAAATTAAATGTTTGAAATTTAAAAAAAATCGGGAAAACAGCTTTTTGTTATTCTAATATTAATAATTAATTTATTAATTAATTTAAAAATAGTTTAATTTATTTTAAATTAATTTAATTGATTTTAAAATACCAACAACAGGTCTATAATTGTTCCCAATATTAGCATAAATTAATTTATTATTTAATTAAAAAATAATTTAATTTATTTTATATATAAATAATTTTATATTTAATTACTTTTATATTTTTTTAATTTTAATATAATGGCAACAGATCAATAATTGTTTCCCATTTTAGTATTAATTAATTTATTGTTTAATTGCAAATTAATTTAATTAATTTTAAAATTATGGCAACACGGCTATAATTGTTGTTTTTTATTTAAGTTTGTATTAATTAAAATTTAAGAAAAATCTCACAAAAAGCTGCTTTATTTTTTCAATAAATGCTTTTTAAAAACAGCCAAATCTGGCGTGAAAAAAATGTTCACAGCTTTGTTCAATGTGTGTGTGTGTGTGTGTGTGTGTGTGTGCACAGTGTGTCTGTGTGTGCGTGTATTTTGGGGTCTCAGTGAGCATTTAGTTTTGCCTTTGCCTCTGCCACTCCCCCTGCCTTAGCCCTTGCTTTTGCCTCTCCTCTTGCCCCTCCCTTTGTTTTAGCTTTGTTTTGCTCTGCGTTTTAATGTTGCTTTTAATTAGAAATTAGTTCTACTTCATTAAAATTGCTCTTGCCTGACGATGTGCAAATTGCCGCTGTTGTTGTTGTTACTTTTGTGATTAATTAAAAACAAAATATAAACACACAACAGTCGGACGCAACAGACAGCAGCAGACACTGCACTTGGCTTTCGTTCAGTCTAGTAAATTCTCTATTTATGAATATAGAAGAACCTAAATTCCAAATTTATTGTCTCTAGCTCTATTAATTAATTTAAAATTATATTTAATTTTAATTTTTTTAAATTTATTTGTATGCATTTAAAAATTTATTTTTAAAAGTTTATTAATTTAATTAATAATTATGAATGTTAATAATTTAATTTATTTTAATTTTTTATATTAGATATTTTAATTTTCATTCAATTTATTTTTTGAATATCGACTAAGCTCCTCTACTGTTCAAGAATTTATATAGTATATAATTTGTGTGATCTGCCACGCCTACTTAAAAAACATTTCCCTTTTGCACAAACTTAATATACCCCATTAACTCTCTTCCATTAAAATGTCGCAAAAAAGAATCTGTGCCTTACTTTATTTATTCTTTACCAAATCTGTTATTGTAGTTACTTTTTGCGTTGTTTTTTATTCTTTTTCTATTTTTTAGCACGCGTGCGCCATGTCTAATTTATGTAAATTTAATTGCCGTCAGACATTTTAATGCTATCGAAACATGCGCTGGCAGCCTAATGACCACTGTGGCCGGCAGGGGGGAAGGGGGGGGTAGGAAGTGCTTTGGGTAAAAGGGGCGTGGAGAGCGGGGAGGCTGTAAGTGCTTATGCTGTATGGGAATTATTACAGTTTTGATACATATTTCAATAATTTGTAGCCAGATTTAATTATGCAAAATGCATAAATTATGTAAATTGTTTTGTTGGTTGAGGAATGGCATACATTTATAATTCAAACGCATGACAACATTAATTATGCACTGAGCGAAATTGCAATAGAATAATGGAATAATAAACGCTTAAATTTATAACGCTCATTTTATTATTATCTCACTTTAACAATCGCTTATGCCCCACAGTGCAAGTGCAATTTGGCAACGTTGCAATCTACAACACGAAGAAGAAGAAGTAGAAGAAGAAGAAGCAGAAGCTGGAGCTTTGGGCAATTAGAAAGTGCACTGCGATGCATGAAAATACGGCACGATATATCACTTATCACTTAACTAGTTTGCTTTCTAGTTCATCTGGATTTGTGCCTGGTTTTCCGCTATTTTTGCTCCAGCTTAACAATCTCATAACGTTAAGAGGGTAATTAAAATTATTTAGCCAATAAACACACCCACAGTGTGCTTTTATTTTAATTGCAGGCATTTATACGATTTAATCAATCAGCCAAAAATTATGCGCATTTTATTCAGCTTTAATTTTGCATTTATTATCAGCTATTTAGCTATTTTTGTGCATAATATTATTTTGCTAAATATTTAACGAGATTCTTCCATTTATTTTTAGCTTTTTTTTATTTTTATTATTGATAAGCTTTTAGCTATTTGTTTAAATTTAATTTAAGTTTATTTATAAATGTGCAAACATATTTTTTAGATTTATTTTTAAGCTATTATTGATAAGTTTTTAACTATATTTTTTTTTTATTTTAATTTCAGTTTATTAATAAACGTTTAATTATATTTCTTGCATTTATTTTCCGCTTCTTATTGATAAATTTTTGCTGCTCTTATTTTTAGTATTATTTGCTCTTGTTGTTGTTGTTCTCAATCGTTCCCCTTCCCCCCCACCATTCGTTTAAAATTCATTTCATGCGTTTTATTTCTCTGGCACAGTGGGGCAGACACACACAGCATGGCGCACACAACACATTGCCAGCAATTCGTGGCATTTGTATGCGACCTTGTCACACTGTGCGCAACGTTTCGTCTGGGCAATGCGTGCAAATGTCGCGACGTCGACGCCGGCAGCGGCAGCGACAGCGCAGCGCATACACTAAATATCTTAAATTGTTGTTGCTGCTGCTGTTGTTGTTGTTGCTCTGAGCTATTTAAAATTCAGCGAACGCTCGTATTAATTGTTGCTTCGATTTTTTGACACTTGCACTCGAATTGTTTGTTTAAATTTTATAAAAAACATATACTTACAATTTAAATATATATATGTAGCTGTATATTTATTTATGTACATACATAATTCTCGCTATTGTTTGTTTACTTTTATTGGCCGTCTCGACCCACTGTTTAGTCAGTTTGTTACGCACGAACAATTTACAGCTTGTTTGATTTGCCGTCGGCCTTTTTACAGCTGCTCGCGTTTGCCGCTTCGATTTCAACTGCGCGTTTCTGCCGTCAACACGTCTGCTCGCGTACGCGTTTTGACACCGACTGATAGGCCGCTGGGCAAACATGTTGGAGCAGCAGTTGCTGTCTCACTCACGCGCACAGCCGTTGCCCATAGCGCACGAAACGGCGTCGAGCCTGAAAAAGCCGAGAACGTGCAAGTTGGAGCTTGCGTCCTAGCTGTGCTGCCCATGTTAAGGGCGACCGCATATGCGTTGCTGTTGTCAAGCGGAGTCATGCGTGTTTGATACAGCGCTGTTTCATTGCCAAGGCGTTGCAGCGGCGTTCGGCTGTGGAACGCATGAGATAACGTTGAAACGACGAGCCGACGAGCTGTCGAGCCGAACGACTCACCCACTGACCCACCCGACCAAACGACCGACACGCTCTCTCAGCAACGGTGAGACCAACGCTCTGTCGACTGTGGTGAACAAACAACGTGTGTGTTGGTGTGAGTGCGATAGCAGCTATTCTATATGTGTGTGAGCAGTATTGCGACATCGCCAGTTCGTTTACTCGCAGCAGTGTTGGCAAGCACGTAAGCTAGCTTAGCAGTGAAAGAAAGCTAAAAATAGCTAAATTACCTATATATATTTTTTTTGCTAAATGATGAGCTAAATTTAAATGCATAAAAACTAAGGAAATATATATTTTTTTTTTGGTTCTATTTAGCACAAATTAATTAATATTGTACTGCTTTTGCTGACTTTTTATATCAGTTGATCAAATTAAATATAAATAAATATTGATATATTGACATTAAAAAAAAACTAATAACGTAATTCCCTATCCCCCGGCCTATTGAATTTAATTTTATTTTATTTTTAGTCCCAGATATTTTAAGTTTAAACTTCAAATATATTGTAACTTTATAATTCACTTCTGTATTATATTCCATTTCTATTTCATTAGTTGATTTGAAATTTATGAATAAAAAGTAGCTAAAGCAAGCTGAGTGAAATTTAAAAAATGCTGGTTTTAAGCTATTTGCAGAATTTATATATAATATAAATAAAAATAATGTTAAATGAATAATAAAATTGATAAATAAATTATAATATTATTAAATAAATTGAAATAATAATAATAATAATAATAATAAATAAATAAAAAAAATAAAATATGCTGTCTTGCTTTTAATAGGTCAAACTGTCAGCACTGACTCGCACAGCGTTCATTATGTCTGTGTCTGTGACTGTGTGTGTGCGTGTGTGAGAGAGAGCACTTGACTTGTTGTTGTTGCTGTAAATATATTTCGTTTGTTTACAGTTTTGCGTTGTTCTCAGTTGCTGCTGCTGCTGCTGCTGCTGCTGCTGTTGCTACTGTAGTTGTTGTTGTTGTCGTTGTTGTTGTATTATTTGAGTTTTATGCATGTTTTTTGTTTTTTGATTGCATTTGATTGTTTTAAATTGAGATTTGTGTGCCAAAAGCGACGCAACGGCGCTTTTGTCAACATTGTTGTTGCTCCCAGGACACTGTGCATGACTTGCAGTTCAATTTATGTTGTTGTTGCAACAACTCTCCAACTTCATCCTGCGCTCTTTCCCTAACTGCCTCCCCCCCTTCCCTAGCTGCATAATTTGTCTGTTCTACATGTTGCTTTTCATTATTTTTTTGGTTATTTGTCTTGAATGCCTGATAGCTAATTGGATTACAGAGGGAGCGGTGAAGGGGCAGGAGAGGGGAGTGGAGTCTGGTAATGGCGCTAACTTTTTTTGATTAGACTTCGAGTTGGCTCCCACATGTTTAAGCCATGATAGCTCCCCTCCCCCGCTGGCCCAAACAACGTATTAACTTAATTAGGCTTCATCTAATTGCGTTAAACGTCGCACAAAGCATCAGTTTTATCGCTCAAGTCTGGCAACGCTGTAGGCGCACAATAAATGCTATTAAATGTGCTCCAGAATTCTAAGAAATTATTAGCAAACCCAATTAATTTAAAAGCAAATTTAGCTAATGTATAATTTAAATAAAAAATTGTTAAACATTTTGGGTATTTTAGAAAGACAAATAGAAATAGAAAATATAAATTACGCGGAAACTAGAAGTAGAAAATAGGAATAGGAAAAATAGAAGTAGAGAATATAAAACCCTAAGGAAACTACGGGAAATTCTTTTGAGCAGTTATGGATGAAAAGATTTAAAAAATCGCGAAGTTGAAAAATTCCTATGTACATACAGTAGAATCCGGTTATAACGACGCCGCTTATAGCGTCCGTCCGGTTATTGCGACGAAAACTCGATGGTTTGGTTGGTCCCCATACAAACTTATATGAAACGGCCTCCGCTTATAACGTCTCCGTGTTTAGCGACAAACCGCTTATAACGACGAGATTTTTCAATTTCAATTCAATTTTTCATTTCAATTCAACCGGATATTGCGACGTGCCGAACAAAAAAAAAACTTTAAAGAGGAAAATTTGATTTCTTTAACAATGCTAAAAGAAGCAAACAAAATCATGGATTTTGTGTTTTTTCAATACGAAAAAGAAACAAAATTATGGATATTGTCTTCCGGATATAACGACGTAAAATCGTCGGTCCCTTGAATGTCACTATAACCGGATTCTACTGTATATGATTTATTTAATTTTATTTTATTTTATTTTATTTATTATTTAAGGTACAATTAAAATTGCAAAAGTACAAATTAAAAAAAAATTATATATTATAATTAATATTTATTATTATTTTTTATATTATTTTATTTATATTCGTCGGTATTGTATATTTCTCGCCATTCCAATTTCTAATTAGCATATCAGAACTTGAAAAGTTTAACATTTTTTTAATATGTAATTTCGAATTTCAAACTTTTTGAAACATCAACAAGTAAATTGTAGATTTATTTATTTAATGTCGCCTGAGAAACTTCAAAGACCAATTAAAATTTGCTGGAATTATGCGAACTTTTGCTTTTCGCCAACAAATAAGTTTGTTAATTTGACAACGTTGCAGAATCAATAAAAAAAATAAGCATATTCAACAACAAAAATTTCACTTACCGCTATCAATCAATGTGTTAAATCGGTCTTAACTGCCGTAGCCCTGCAAATAAATGGAAAATAAATATTGTATTATTTCCATTATGCAGTCAAGCGCAAAATTTATGCAGTGCGCAAAAAATTCTCGTTATTACAACGTCCTTGACAGTGATACATATAGGTATATATATTACATACATACAGACACACATTACACACCCACAATACCACTGTGCGGTCGTTACTTTGCAGCTCCAGCTACGTACATTTGTGGCATGAACTGCAACATCAATAAACGATAAAAGTAATAGAATCACACACACACACGCACACACACACACAATGCATGACGAAAATAATAATAATATTTCTTTAATCAAACTACACAATTGATTGCATTATTGACAAGCCAGAGCGAACGATAAGCGAAAGCGTAGCAACTCTGCAGTGCGCACAGTGGAGCAAGCGACAAAATGGGCTTCAGAAATTGAATAAAAAAAGCAGATTTAGTTTGGACAATGAAAAAATAATATTTAAAATATTAAAAATAAATATTAAAATAATAAAAATAAAATCAATTAAATAAATATATTAATTAATAAATAGAATAAATTTAAATAAATCAAATACAATAGATAAAATAAATTAAAAAGAAAATAATTAAAAATGTAATAAAAAAACGGATATGAATCAAAACAAATTTATGGTAAATAAAAAAATATATATAAATAATTATATAATATTATTACATATGATAATAAATTATTACAATGTCATAATACAGTAGAATCCGAATATAGCAACTTTCAAAGGACCAATTATTTTATCGGTAAATGTAACTATTTGAAATAAATAATATAAAATCATTATTATTGTATGAATCTATATTACGTAATAGATTTTGAAATAATAATAAATTAGTTATACAAATTTAAACAACAAATTTAAACATGTCAATAAGAATATTATTATAAGAAAATTATATGTGAATCAAAATTTATAAATAATAATAAAAATATAATAAAATATATAAAATAAATGAACAAAAGAAATAATATAAAAATATTTAGTCGTTATAGCGACATTTAAGGAGCATAATTTTAATTTGCAAACTTGTGCGATTGCGATTACTAAGGAAATAATAATAAATGTTATACAAATTTAAACAACAAATTTAATACATTCGAATAAGAATATTATTATAAGAAAATTATTGTGAATCAAAATTTATAAATAATAATAAAAATATAATAAAATATATAAAATAAATGAACAAAAGAAATAATATAAAAATATTTAGTTTTCGCTTTAAAGCATAATTTTAATTTGCAAACTTGTGCGATTGCTCCACTGTGCGAAACACATTAAATCGTGAAAGAGTTGTCGCAAAAAGTAAAGCAACAAGCAACAAAAGAATCAAATAATAACAATAACCATTGTGCATAGAATGTAAATACATATTAACATGCGTGTATGCGTGTGTGTGTGTGTGTGTGTGTGTATTATGTTATCAAAGAGAGAAGAGAAGAGAGGCGAGGAGAGCCATAAATAGCAAAATAATGTGATAAGCGCACATTGAACGACGTTCAGTGGCAACTCTGCCACATGGAGAGTTTCGGTTTTGGTTTTGGTTTAGCTGCAACAACAAGGCAAAGATGAGAAGACGACAAGTGCAGAGATGAAGAAAAGAAGAGTAGAAGAAGCAGGCACAAAAAGCAGGACACGAACAACGCGCAATGCGATGCAAACGAATTTGATGCAGAAGAGCAGAAGAGCACTTCACCTCCTTCCTCTCTTCACCTTCCACACTCCACCTATCTCTGCACAGCCAACCCACCACAGCTCCCCCACCCACCACAGCAAGCCATCAAAATATCATACATGCATTTCACTCACACACTAGCTCGTCGACTCGCTCTCTCTTCCCCTGCCTCTCCCCCTCTCTCAATACACCTAAGGCCAACGAATGTCGGGCAGCGAGCATAACACAATTTATCGTTGTCAAAGTTATCGCACACACACACACTCACACACGCACACTCTCACACATACGCACACACACACACAACAATGTCGTCGTTTATATTTGTGCAAGGCATTCGAATTTCGCGGGGCGGCGAGGCAGTTGCATCGCACAGTGGGGCACAAGTTTGTTTCGCTTGTAAAATAGTTAAACTACGCAAATTTTTGAATACTAAATATTTTATTGTTTAAATTATAAATAAAACAAAATAAAAATATTAAAAAAAAAGAAATTGAATTAAATATAAAATAATATGTATATGTAATAAAATTCAACAAATTGATAATTTATTTATGATGAATTCTTATTTCAAAATTGTATTATAAAATTAAAAATTTGATTTGAAATAATTAAGTTCTGTATTTAAAACTAGATTTAATATTATAAAATAATAACACACAAAATGTGCAATATAAAACATTTTTAATAAACTAATCATAAAACATTAGTTTTAATTAATTATATCAAAACGCAATATTCACTATCGGTACAATCTAGCTGAAAGCTATATCAGCATTAATAGTTTGAAAAAATAATACTTGTGATGACGTTTAAACCTTATAATCAGTTAACAAATAAAATGAAATAAATTGAAATAAATAATAAGTAAACAATATTAACGAATAAAATTAATATTAACTAAAAACACCGTTTATTACAATAGATTAAAATAATTAGTAAAACAAATAGGAATTTAAATAAATAAGAAATCAAATAAATACTAAATAAAAAAAAACTTTTTTTTTACAATATATCATAGGTAAATAAAATAAATAACAAAAGTAAACAATAATAAGTGAAACATATAATAAATAAGATTAATGATAATTAAATGAAATTATGAATAAAATAAGTATATAATAAATAAAATATATAATAAATAAAATATATAATAAATAAAAAAAAAATATTAATTAAACGAAATAATAAATTAAAAAAACATATTATTTGTTATATGTACATAATTGTTACATTTGAATTTGTTCAAGCGCTATTTTTGCTAAGCATTCAGCCCCACTGTGCACAGTTGTACTCCAACTTCGTCGCCCGTTTGAGGTTTGCTTTTGGCAGCGCATTTCTAGTTCGAGCCAGACTGTGTATGTGTGTGTGTGTGAGTGTGTTCATGTGTGTGTTTGCTTTTGGTTTTATTTTCCTCAGTTTTTTCTACGTTTGCTCATTCGCTGAAATTGAAAATGCGTGTAAGGTGTGCTAATCGAAGAGCAACTCGCACCCATAGTACTTATCGTGTGCCCATCGTACCTGGACTGCCTCAACTAGACCCCGCCTAACCCCACTGCAAAAAGTAGGCGTTGTTTTTTTATGATTATTGTTTAATGCTTTTTTAGTTATTGCGATAATTTCTGCTCATGTTGCGCCAACTATCAAGGTTCCCCCTCACCCTCTCCCCCCTCTCACACCACTAAATGCAGTTGGCGTCGCTAGCTGAAAATTATCATGACTATTGCATGTAGTTTTTTTTTCTTTTTTTTCTTTTGTTGTTGTCAATTTGTAGAGATAATAAAAACTAACAACTTGTAGTTTTATTTGTTAACAAAGCAAACAGCAGCAGCAGCAACAGCAGCAGCAGCAGCAGCGGCAGGTTCGTTGACCAGCCAACGGCACTGTGGGACAATTTGCAGTGTCACGATTGTAATAAAATAAAACTAAAAAATAATAATTATAAAAAAAAATTTATATAAAAACAACAAACAAATAATAAACAAACATGAATGCACAAGTTCATGTAGAAGCAAATTTTATTTTAATTCAACTGGGAATAACATAATTTTTTCGTGTTTATTTGAGTTTTAATTTAATATTTAAAGGTATAGTTTAGTCGAATTAAATAAACTGATCAAATATGTTATATAATTTGCTAACTGTATTTTATTTTTAATTATATATTGGCATATTTATTTCACCTATTTTTCAAAGAGTATATTTATAATTATTAAATCAACGTATTTTTGTCGTAAATGTTTAAGGATATAATTTATTTGAAATAAATAAACAAATAAAAATATAAGTTCATCAAGTTTTTTTTATGTTTAAATAAATATTAAATCATATATTTTGTTATTTACAAAAAGAAATCTGAAAATTATAATATAATTATAATATTATTATTAAATTAGATCAAAACTGTGGTTGATAATTTATTTTTAAGATATGTTCTTATTGTTCATTTAATTTTGATTAAGTAACAATACAGTTTTGGTATTTTATTATTATTTATTCATTTATTTTTTAACGTATATTTCATTTTAATTACATATATATATATAAAAAATATTTGCATATTTTTAGCATAATTAAAAGCATAATGTCGTCTCTTCTCAAGATAAATAATTAAGGCAATTATAAGCTATGGCACATTGAATTATGACAGCGACTGTAGCCGCATCAAGGTCAGAACAGAAATAGTATTTTATTTCTATTTCCTTTTGGCATTAAATTTGGCGAGTAAATGGCGAATAAAAGAGCAGAAATAGCAAAAGCTCTTCTGTTAATGGGCAGCGGCAGAGGCAGAGGCAGCGGGAGCGAGAGAGGCAGAGTGACAGATGCACTAACATGGATTAAAAATGTGCAAAAGACAACCCACTGGACCAGGCAGCGAAGGTTCGCCAAAAACTATCGTAAACGAACTCGCAAACGAAAGAAAAAGCGAAGCTAGTCGCTCGTATTTCTTATTTTGTTCTCGTTTCTACGAATTGTTCGCTCTCTCTCGTGTTCTCTTCTCCGCGACGTTTTTCGTTTCACTCGCACTCAGCGACGCGCAATCGTTCCTTCTCTGTCTCTGTCGTTCCCTCTCACTGAGAGGCTCTCAGTACGTCTCGCTGGTCGCGTCGTTGTTGTGAATTTTTCGTATTCTCTTTTCATTTGCGTTTTCGGCTTGTTAATCGCGACAGACGCGCATAAAATTTGTGGTGAAATAAGGAAAAAGTTTGATGGTAAGTATTTAATAAATTTATAATTATTCAATTGTGCTATTGTTTGTGCAATATAAAAATGTGATCATTTTTATTAAAAACAATAACTATAATTCAATAATTTTATTGTTTTAATTGCGCTTTTATTTATTTCCATTTTTATTCGCAGCTCCAAACGAAAACTGTTAAACTACCAAGTCGCAAATAAAATGTGTTATAATGTTATGTTATGTGTATGTGCAATACAAATTTGAGGAAATAAAATAAAATTTGGTATGCAATTAAAATTGTATTTTATTTAATAAAAAAAAGTATCGCAAAAGGTTCGCAAACAAGTCGCAAAAGATATCGAAATAGGCTCGCAAACGATTCGCCAACGAATCGCAAAAGATATCGCAAAAGGTTCGCAAACGAGCTCGAAACGAACGTTCGTAAACGAAACTTTCTCTGCCACAAACTGAGCGACGGGTAATTCGTTTGAGAATCGTTTGCGAAGGCGCCGGCGATACTCGTCGTTCGCCAATGTTTCGCCTAAATCTCGTAGGCGATATCGTTTCCGAGCTTTTGGTCCAGTGGGAATAGACAAACGACAACAACAACAACCAAAAGCAAAAGCAAAAACAAAAGCAGAGCAAACCAGACTTCTAGACAGCAGCTACAAAAAAAACAATAGCACTAAGCCGTTGCCGCTGCTGCTGCGCTGCTGCTGTGCTGCTTCTGCTGCCTACTCATACTCCCCCTGTCAATTGCACACTCTCACCCACACATACACACACACACACTCTCTCAGCTGTGCGCTCTTTGGCAACTCTCTTTCAATTGTCTGCGGGAGCACAATGCAAATGAAAAGGAAATGGAACAGCGGTAAATTACGTGTGGATAAGCAAAAATTTAAAGTGAAATTATGTGCACAGAGCGAACATTGCACTATGGGCAAAAAGTCTATGATTTTGACAATAATTCTAAAAATAAAGCTAGAGCTGTAAAATAAATCGAAAAAAATATCAGAAAAATAATTTAATTTAATTTTAAATTTAATATTTTAGTTATATTTAAAAATATAAATATTCATACATATTGACTAATTGTTATAACTGTAATGAATTGGACTTTGAGCATCTGATAACTGATTATTTTAATTTTTATTGTTATTGTAATTTTAAAAATAAATTTTAATATCAGTTTTAAACAAAGCTGCTTAATTACAGCAAGTACAAGTACAGTACCATACAAAAACTATAGTGATTCATAGCTAAAATTAAACATGGGTCTTATGGAAGTTATAAATTAAATTGCCCAAAAATAAACAATATATTTTACAACACAAAATGCGAGAATAAACACAGAAATGGTATATAAGTATTATATGATCATTAGTCAAGCTAATTTCGACAGCAACGGTACATCTTATTATGACAAATAGTTTGGTTTTGATTTTGTTATCTTTAATGCTTCCAAAAATTGTATATTAAATGTTTCAAATTTAAAGCACGATTTGTTGACTTTTCCCATTGTATGGATGGAGAATATTTTCCTATTTCTGCATATTTTATGCATTTAAAAGTCAGTGGAAATTCAATTTCTCTCGGCCTTTTAAGCTTTTATTTCAAATTAATTAAGATTAATTAAGCGCGCAAAATTTGATGCCAGGGTCATTAATCCAAAGATTTTACAAATCACATGCCAAGTTGTTGTTTTTGTTTTGCTTTTTTATTTCATTTTAATTGAGTTGCATAAAAACAACAGCAGCAACAACTAAGAGAGAGAAATTCACAACAACAAAACAAAGTAACGAAATATGCAAACAAAATTCCGACGGCGACGTCAACGCATAAAAATGCAAATAAATATGAGAGTACAAGCAAAAAGACAACAACGCTGCGTGAGTGCGAGTGTGTGTGTGCGTGTGTGTGTATGAGAGAGGGGGTGGGAGAGCGTGGGTAAGAGAACGAGGGTGGGAGAGTGCTAAACAGTGTTGGCAGAACAATAAGCTAAAAATAGCTAATAATAAACAGCAAAAATTTAATCGATATACTACAATAGAAAAAATTATTATTTATTTTTTATTTATTAAATATATTTATGAAAAGCATAAATAGAATTCTGGAAAAAATAGATAAATAAAAATATTAACAAATTAATATACAAATTAAAACAAATTTTTTATGTTTTATTTATTAAACAAATTTATGATAGGCATAAAAAAAATCTGGAATCTGCTAGATTTATAGCTATCAGCTAATTGCAAAATTTATAAGCTTGCCATTTTTAACACCGCTAAATCTAGCCTTTAATAGGCTACAACTGGCAACACTGTCGCTAAGTGGGGCGCTGACTGTGGTCTGAATGAAACAAATGGAAGGCGGACTGCGAGATGTGGAGCAATAGGCAAAGGAAGAGCTCAGCACGCACACACACACACACACACATTCTCTTTCTCTTTCCTCTCTTGCTCTCTTGTCATTTGTCGTTGCAGCTCACATACATACACACACATACGCAGTCTCTCACATCCATTTCACAGTGGAATGAAGCTGGCGCAAAATATTTAAAATTCAAGCAAGTTTGAAATGTTTTATGCATATAAATTCGTCGTTTTAGTTCTTTTTTTGCGTCTTGTTTTGCTTTTCATTCATGTATTTTCTTACTCTAGTGCTTGCTTTGTTTTTGCGCTTCTTTTGATTCATATCAGCCACGCCTGCTTCTTCTTCTTCATCTTCCTCTTCTTCTTCTTATAAATTATGTAGGAAATGTTGATGTCACTTCAAACTGACATGGAAAATGTTGTAGAAAAATCATGTTTAAGTTGAGCTAATATTATCAAAACACATTCTATTAAAGCTTTCTTAAAGCTTTAAGCGATATTAAAATTAAGGCTATACAAAATAAAGGTAATAAGGCATAATATCGAAAAAATTTCTTAAATAAAAAATAGAAGAACAACAAACACAAATCATTTACGATAAATATTTCACAAAACAATTTGTTGGATGTGGATTATTCATCTTTCAAACCATACCATACTTATAAAAATCTATGCAAATAATAGTTTTAATTTAATAACATTTAAAAATTTTAGATAATAAATATGAAATAAAATCGTTTTTTCTATTTAAAATTTTTTTTAATGTTTATTATAAAAATTAAATATAATTTCCATATAAATTACAAAAATTGGATATACGAGTTTTTGTTTAATTTATTTTGTTATAATTGAAAAATCAATTTTACTTTATAATATATATTTAAAAACATTTTATTTTTGAGCAAATATAAAAAACCATCAACTATGACAACCCTGGCTTTGGCTTTGCCGCCAGCTTCGAGTTACATATCACGCAGCTTTTGCACGTTCGCATTGCCAAAAGAACTTGGCGTTGTAAAACAAAACGTCAAAGAAATTGCATGTGAAAGGGCAAGGATAGAGAAACGAATGTGTAAAAAAGACGAGAGAAGAGGAGAAAGAGAAGGGTGTCATAACTTTTTTTATTGGCAACAAGCAAGCGTCGGAGCACTATGAAATATTAAGAAATAAAACACAGAGCAGCAAAAAAATACTTTTCAACTTGAAATGTAATACACACACACATACAGACACACACACACACATGCACATTCCCACTGTATGGGCTGGTGTAGATGTTAAAAATAGTAGTAGAAAAGGTAGCAACAACAACTGCGGTGTTGCTGTCGATGTAGACGTCGCAGTTAACGTCAACGTTGCTGGCAGTGCTGTCATTTTAGCATTTTTATTGCCACATTTAGCATTTTTAAGCCATGTAGCTTTAAATCAAGATTTAGCTTGATGTCAATGTATAAATTATTTGGAATTTGGTTTTTTATACTTCAAGAAATTGAATTTTTCAATTTAATTATTTAAATATTTTCAGGGTTTGTTGATATTATTTATTTTATTTGTATTACTTTATTTTATTTATTTTTTTTTGTGAAAATATAAAAATTTTTATTATACTTTATTTTATGGTATACTATTACCGTTATGTGTAGTAATTTAATAATATTTCAATTTATATATACAATTGTATATATTTACTCCTAAAGAATAGGGTTTTTATGTATTACTTTATAAATTATTATTTATTTGAGTTTTAATATATATTATATTGTTTTAATTTATTAAATATTTGGACTTATGGACGTACTACAGTTCAGCAGGGGGTACAATAGATCTTATAGGTCGCGGTACAATAGTCCCCAAATAATAATAACCATTAAATATGCTTTATTAAAATTAAATATTATTAGTGTTTATTAGTGTTTATTTATCAATAATAATAATTTATTAAATATTCTTCATTAACATTAAATATTAAATTTTTATTAGTATTTATTTAATTTTGTACAACATAATTATTTATTCACATTTTTTTATATGCATAAATAGTATAGAATTTGTTTATTTATACTTTTAAAATATTATTTTTTTAAATTGCATTATTTATATATTTATTCAATCATTGATATCTATTTAATTTGAATTATTTATTTATTTAATCGTTAATATTTCTTTAATTTGCATTATTTATTATATTTGTATTATTTATGTCATTTTAATTCTTTGCTTAATTTGTATGATACTAATATATTTTTAAACCATAATTTTTTTTGTACAATAACAAGAGCTATAAATGTTTTAAATATTATTATAATTATTATTAATTTAATTTGTATTACATTTTTAAATAATTATTATATTATTATTCAAAATATACTTTTTATTTATCTTATTTCTTCTCATACTTATTTTCATTTATCTAGCATATTTAAAGTTTGCCTGTCTGGCAACACTGACCGCTGGCAACGTTGCTTGTTGTGTGCTGTGGCAGCACTTTTATGGTGGGCAGAGGGGGCGGGCAATGCCGATCATAGGCGAAGTGCCGGGTGAAGAGAGTGCTGAGACAAAGAGAGGAGCGGAGACGGGAGAGTGTGAAAGATGGGCAATAGGTGGCGCTGGCAGAAATATTGGCATATAGCGTATAGCAAGAAGCGTGGCCAAACATAAATTTATTTGTTTGCTTCTTGATATTATACGCTTCTCTCTCTTTTTTTTGTGTTTTGTTTAGTTTAACTTGATTTATGAGCCTTGAACACACATTTGTAGACAGAGAGATATGTATATACAGATATATACATATATGTATGTACATATGTATGTACAGAGACAGATACGCACAAATCGAACTTTATTGATAGTCGCGATTTGGCCATAAAAAATGTAGGAGGCTAGGAGAAGGGTGGGTGGTAGCATAAAAGAGCCAAGATGCTGACGGAATTGTCTTTTTCTTTCTCTCTCTCTATCTCTATTTCTCTGTCTCTCCTTATTTAAGCCAAATATATGCCATATTTATGTTTGGCGCTTGTTTATGGCCAAGAAGCAGCGGACTAAAGCGGAGAAACAAAACCGCAACTTCTATGAAATCTAAAACAAAGTCAGCACAGCACACATGATGATAACAAGGATAGTGAGGGGGGGTAGGGGATGCGGGGGTCAAGCAAAAGCAGGTCAACAGAGCTCAAGTCAAGTAAAAAGGCCATTTAAAGAGCAGCAAAGCAAAAGAACTGCAAAGAAAAAACTAAAGCCTTTGACAAGCTCTAATTTGCCAAGAGCCAAGAGCAAATCAGCAATAGAGAGAGAGAGAGAGAGAGACAGCGAGAGAAAGAGACAAAGCGCACGATGTGTCTATCAAAATCAGTGCTGCCAATTTTTATCGCGAGAACAAAAGCTGTAAAAATTAAAAAGAAAGCCAGAAAACTGAAAACTTATTTGAAAGATTTTGCATAGTTTTCGGGTAAAATAATAAATAAAAATAAATTTAATTAAAATATTCTTTATTTATACATAAATTAATAAAATAAATAAAAAAAGCTGACCAAAAGTTTAATTAATTAATAATAATAATTAATTAATTTCAATTATTCATTATTTTAGAAAAAGGCAAAAATTCCCGCTCTTTGTAGTTTATAAAATTAAAATAAAATAAAAAAATTTAATAGAAGCAATTGCTTTAAAAAAAAACAGCCAGATTCTTTATACATAAATTTGTAAAATTATTTGTAAAATTAAAAAAAAAGCCAAAAAAAACCAAAAGTTTAATTATTTAATAATTAATATTTTTGAATTCTTAATTATTTTAGAAAAAGGCAAACATTTCCACTCTTTTCACTTTTAAAATTAAAATAAAATAAACAAAAATAAAATAATTTAGTAAAAGCAATTGCTCTTAATAAACAGCCAGATTTGATGGGAAAAAGCTAATTTGGCAGCACCACTAAAAATGCCCAAAGAGCATGCGACACTCTTCTAAAAGGAATCAGTGTAAGCATATGATGGGCAGCGGGCGGGGGGGAGTGCAAAAAATATAAAGAGTTACGTGCCAAAGCCTGAGAGGCGCGCGCGTGACTTGAAGGCAAATGCAGGTAGCATAAAGAGTAGCTCACACACACAGACACAGACACACACACAATCGCAAAAACAAAAGCTCAAAGCCAAAGAGAAGCAGGCGGGTTCATACATCGCGCTCTCTCTCTCTCTCTCTCACACACACACACATACTTATGCACACACGAAACCCTAATATAATGACGACAAAGCGACGCAGCGGCTTAATGAGCGGCCTTCCAAGGGGCGAAGAGCGGCGCCACATAGTTAGAGAAACAGGGTTGCCACAGTTAACTAATGTTCAAGAAAATATTTGTTGGTTTAGCTATTACTGAAATTGATTAATAACAATATTTATTTGATTAAATATTTATATAAATTTTAAATTTAATATTTATTTATTATATTTTTAATAAGTTAGTTTATTTATTAATATACATTTATAATTTATTATTTATATATTATATTTATATTGATTTATTATTTTAAATTGTTACATTTATAATTATGTTTTTACATCAATATGTGTGATATATAAATATATCGTATTAAAAATTTAGTATAAATAATTATGAATTGAATTACTAACGAAAAATGGTTTTACCTATAATAAACGTCGACTTCTGTTAATATAATTAATTTAGTTTAGCATTAATATTAGTCTGTTATTTAAATTTTAAATAATTAACTATGTATTATAATAAATTATTTACTGAATGTGGATTAAATAAATATTTCAATATTTAATTAGTAACTATTATAATTAATTATGAATTATTTAGTGAAAAAGGCTTTTATCTATAATTAAAGTTAATATTATTATTATTATTATTTTTTTAATGTAGCATAAATATTAATTTGTTATTTTTATGTATTATTTAAATTATTTGCAATAACCAAGTATTATTTTACCTATTAACATTAATTAAATAAAGCTGTTAATCATATAAATAAAACAATTTTAATAGAATAAGAGTAATCTTAGAATTTGTTAACCAAAATTAAATTCGGTTGGATTTCAATTCCGATTTGCTCTCCTGATTTTTGTTGGATTTTGTGTCAAGTGGCAACTCTGGTTAGAATTTTGTCAACGTTTGTCGTTTGTCTTCGTTTGTTTGTTTGTTTGTGTGCGTATGTGCGTAAGTGAGGCTGGCACCTGCCAAAAAAAAGCAACAAGCAAATAATAAACACAAGTGGCCTAATAAAAAAATAACATAATAACATAATAACAACAACAACTACAACAAGAACGCAACGTGAAGCAACAACAACAACAACAAAAGGTAAACAAAAGTCAAAATGTGCGCACAAATTACGAAAGAAGCGAAAAAAAAACACGCGAAAGCACAGCGCCAATAACAGCCACAGCAACAACAACAACAAGAGCAATAAAGCAACAACAACATGAGGAAGAACAGCAATAAAAACAACAACAAGAAGAAGAGCAGCAAAAGCTATTAGCGTACAGCTTAAAAACGTGCCTACAAAATGCCGTTTCACATGCCAAAATGTTTCACGTCGAACGAAAGAGCGGGAGTTGGGGGAGAAAGAGTAGCGGGAGAGCCAAAGCGAACAGTGCGTGAGAGTGTGAGTAGGGGGTGGGGGAGTGCCAGTGAGTGCAAACCAGTGCTGTCCATTACGCTTTTTTTCAACAAATCTGACGTTGTTTGAAGTGCATTTGATAGCAAAACTGCGGAAAGCGGAAATTATGGCTTTTTATACCCTGTACCCATTAAAAAAATGGCTAAAACAGGGTTAATAACTTTGGGAAAAAGTTTATTTTAAGCAATAATTAAACTTTTTGTTTTTTTTTAATGAATTTGTTTATTTATTTAATACTGGGGAAATACCTAATACCTTATTATTAAATTTTACCAAATTCTTGCTAAAAATAATAAGCAACAAATTTAAATTTGTCTTAAATATTTTGAACGACAAATAAAAATATCCGTAGCGTCAAAATTAATAAATTTAATAGTTGGTTTGATTTCGATTTGATTTTTGCTGTCATTTAAACTACTAAATATTATAAGGATATTATTTTTTGCATAATAAAAAAATATTTATATTATGCAATTAAAGCATTTGCAAACCACTAAGCACGTAGCCGATCAGTCGTACGCAATCGACTGTAGAATATTGTGAAAAATAAGAAATTTTGTTTTGTTTTATTGCCTTCTTTTTTCCGTTTTAGCTTTAAAGCAGTACGTCTAAATTCTTATTTGTTGGTAATAAATCTATTTGAAAACTTTATTTTTAATTTGTATTTATATATTTTTTATATTCAATATTGATTTAATATGTATTATTTTGTGTATGATAGTTTTTATTATTTTTATTTTATTTGTAAAAGATAACTTTTTTTTTTAGATATTTAGTGATTAAAATCTGGCTATTTGTGACAACACTGTTGCTGCCTGCGCTGCCCCACAACAGTTCGTCCCATTGCAGCGCAGTTTTTGTTTTCATCTCTTTTCTTGTTTTTTTTTTTCTCTCTCTCTCTCTTCTTTTACTTTGGCGTCTGTGTCCCACATCTTTCTTTGGCTGCGCCGGCAACATTGCAACATTGTGTGCCGTTAAGCGCAGCATGCATGTTTCTGCTTTAATGGCGCCCCTAAGCAGCAAACAATTGCAGCCAGCACCCCCTCCCCTCTCTCCATACAACATATGAGCAATACACACACACACACTCTCTCTTACACACACACATGCATAAACTGCACGCAGACCGCAGCCACCTGCTGGCGCTCACTGTGCAGCAGCAGAGCAGCGAGCAGAGCAGCAGCATACATACATACATATTAAATAAATAAACCGTTTGCTGCACAGTGCAACCAGCTCTAATGTTTGCCTTAATTATTTAAATTGTAATCAAGTTTAAGCTATTGAAAGCTTAAGAATGTAATTTATAATGTGTAGCCTACAGAATTTTGTATTCAGTCATATACATGAAATTAATTAATTATTTGTGCTTAATTAATTAATTGATTGATTGATTGTATATTTTAATTTATATTTTATTTATTCATCATTTATTTATTGATCTATTTATTTACAATTTACTTAAATTTGTAATATGTAGTTTATTTACATTTATACTATTTTATTAATGATTTTATGTACTTATATTTAATTAGTTATTTATATATTTAATATTTTTTTTAAATATATAATTAAATTCGTTTTATATTTCATTATGATTTATTTGTTTATATATGTTTTACATATTTATATAATACTAAAGTAGAGTTATATTATGGTAATATGAGACAATTATTTATTTTAGAATTCATTGAAATTATTATATAGAATTATTATATAGAAAAAACGTATAAATTTGTCGTTTTATTATAATACCCTGTACCCCTTGCAAAATGACATAAACAGGGTAAATAACTGTTGTTTTTATTAACTCAATCTATTTCATATTGTCTTATTGCAAGTTGACTTCAAGTTTATTGCGTTTTACATATTTTATTATTTATTGTCATTTGTATTAACATTAACATTTGCAATGGCTTTGTGACTCACAGTAAATTTTTCTCATATTTTTTAATGTCCATTGTAAAATATTCATAAATCTATTTTTAAGCACTTGCGCTCCACTGTGCTCTGCTCTCAATTCATCAGACGCTGATGATACTTGCAATCTCCTCCCACTCTCTTACGTCTCTCACTCTCTTCTGTCTGTCGTTCGGTCTGGCAACGACTTGTAATTATTGTCATTACGTCATAAGCATGCAAAACCGCGCGCCATCAACGTAAGCTGCGCTCTCTTGCCACTCGCGCTCTCTTTCCACCCACTCGCGCGCGCTCTCTCTCTCTCCACTCTCTTTTGCGTTTATGCGCGCCATTGTTGTTGTTGCTATTTATATATTATTTTGATTTGTCTTAAGAATTGCTGTTGTTGTTGCTTTTTTATTCGCGTTTACTTTTAATGTGCATTTAAATGTTTGTTTTACGTAATAATTTGTTATTTTTATTGTTAGAACACGCCATGAATTGTTAATAGGCCTGCAGGCATAGCCAAGGGAAAGCGGAAGGGGAGGAGGGCTAGGTAGGGGGGGGGACCTGCCCACTTAGCCGGCTTGACATGCAAAAAATAGCAACAACAACAAAATTTCAGGCAATTAACTCGACGTTTGACGAGGCACGCGATAAAAGCTGACAAGATCCGAGGCATTTTGCCTCTCGCTCAAATGGAGCGTAAAATTGCCAGAATCAAATTAAACTAAGAGAAAAATAACGTAAAATTTCAAGCGGAGAGCGGGAAAGAAACAATTCTAATCAGCGTTGCCAATTTAGCTAGTTTTGGTAATATATTTATTTATAAATTTTTATACATCATTTTAATTATTGTTTTGGCATATTTAATATTTGTTTTAATTTTTATTATAATTATATTTAAAATTAAAGTCAGATTTTTTCTGGCAACACTGCATAAAACTGCAATTGGGGGCGCGAGAGAGATATGTAGCTCTAATCTGCGTTGCCAACTTGGCTAGTTATAATAAAAAATATATATTTTTTCAATTTATCATTTTTATTATTTATTTTCATATAATTTTTAAAATTTTTTCAGTTATTTTGTAATATAAATTTCTGGCTAGTTCTGGCAACACTGAAAAAACTGCAATTGGGAGCGGCAGATAGACAGTGATAAGCAGCGTTGCCAGTTTAGCTAGTTTTAGAAATATTTTCATATAAATTTGTTATAAAAATTTTCAATTTTTTATTTTTAATTTTTATTATTTTTTTCATACTAAATATTTTTTTATATTCAGTTGTTTTTTTTTGAAGTTATTTTTGTTTTTAAATTTCTGGCTAGTTCTGGCAACACTGAATAAAACTGCAATTGAGAGCGGGAGAGATACAGTTCTAATTGGCAAGAGCTTTCATGCGTATGCGAGTGTGTGTGTGTGTGGGAGAGGGAGCGCAGTAATGCATTTAAAGAAATTGATAAATACTCTCACTTTTCAACACACACACAAGCACAATACAAGCATGTGTGTGTGTGCGCGGCGTCCGCTGGAACAGCAACAACAACAACAGCTAACTAAACAGCTGAGCGCTCTGAGGCGGTACACACACACACACACACACACGGTCACACCGTGCCTGTGGGGCGTGTGCGCATGTATTTGTGCTTTTAGCCAAATTACAAAATATAAACAGACAACAGCTTACCGTTAGTTTAATGACTGCTGCCCTTCATTCACTTTGGCTTATTAACACCAGCTCACCAATATTCAGTTAGTTAACACTTAACGGCTTTAGGTCAACAAGTTCCAGTTGCCAATTAAAGTTTTCTGCGCTTTTTCTTAACGAAATGCCGCAATTTGCATTCACAATTCTATTTTTGCAAAAACTTCAAGCGCAACGCGTGCGTCTCACACAACAACAAAATAAGCACTGAAAACAGTGTGGCAATCACGTTGAGTGTTGGACAACACCACGGTGTATACCAGAAAAATACTAGTTCTCAGCTAAAATCAGTGTTGCCAGCTGTTGGGCACGCGCTTAGTTTTGAAGGAAACACAAGCTAAAAATAGCTAAAATATATAAGTAGTTTACGGAAATATCTTTAATTTAAAAATAAAAAAATATACGAAGTAATATTATTTATTTATTTTAATATTATTATGTTTTGTTTTTATTTAGCATAAATTTATAATAAATAATATAATAATATATAATTTTCAATTTCTGCGCTGTATTAGAAATATATTATTTGGTACTTCAGTATTATTTGTCAGGCATAAATATGCATATTGCTAGAGTATGCTAAATAAAATTTAAAAAATGCTAGATTTATATTTTAAAGCTATTTGCAATATTTAAAACCTTCGCATTAAAAAAAAAGCTAAATCTAGCCTTTTGGCGAACAAACTGTCAGCACTGCCCAAAATGTACTAAATGTGGACAAACAGCTGTTGCTGCAGTGGCAACGCTGCGCAAGTGAAGAGAGCGAAGGTTGTGCATGTATTGTAATTTATAAATTTAATACAAATTTAATTTGTGTAAAATAAATAATTAATTGCTGTTGGGCTAGAAAAAATAAGGCAAATAAATGTGCAGTAAATGAATGTGTAATTATTTATTATTGTTTGCTAGAGCTGTGCTGCATGACGTCAGAGCGCGCAGTGTGGCAACGCCGTGCTTGCAGCCATAACCCGATGTGTGTGTTTGTGTGAAAATATTGCGAAAATTTGTAATTAAATTAGAAACTGCAGCTAAGAAAGCAATTGCCCAGCAGCTGCTGCAATGGCGAATCGCCAGCGTAATAATACCACTAAAGTGGAGGCGCTTATCGAAAGCTGCCGCAGCGAGGGCAAGTGGCAGCGCGTCATCGAATTGAGCGACGAGCTGAAAACGGGATCTCCACATAACGGTAAAGCGATCAGTCCGACGGAAGGCTACAGTCGGACGTAACCGACAGTGGGAGACCCTTTACTCTGTTTCTGTACTTACAAACACAATCACAAAGCTACGCGTATATGCAAGGCACACGCCTCCCATACCCCTCCATTCATCTGCCTAGTGCGGCCAATTGTCTGTGGCATATCTTTGGTGTTTTTAGACTATGGCTGAAGTAGCTATTAGGATTTGCGGGGAAGGGGAAGAGGTATCCAAAATGTACATATGTATAATTAGTTATACTTACTGATTGGGAGAACCTAAATGGTGTCTCTAGCTCTTATAGTTGCTTCGATCTATGTGTTCATACGGACGGACAGACAGACAGTCGGACAGACAGACATGACTAGATCGACTCAGCTCGTTGTCCTGATGAAGAATATATATGCTTTGTGGGGTCTGCCACACCTACTTCTAGATGTTACACACACTTCCTCTTTGCACTAACTTAATAGACCAGTTTTACTCTTTTAAAGTAAAGTAAAAAGTAAAATTTGATATTATTTCCGTCTTTTCAGAATGTCTCGCCAATTTTCTGGTTGGAGAAGCGCGCCTGGAGAACTATTTGGAGGAGCATGTCGTCGCCTCCGAGTCGACCTTTGGTAGGGCCAAGAGCGGGCTCTCGGAGGCTCGACGCTATCTGAATCTGGCGCTGGGGGAGAGCGGGCAGAAGGCGGGCATCGCTCTGGATGCTTATCTGCTGTTGGCCAAGTTAAGCTATGCCTGTGGGGAGTACGAGCAGAGTCTGGATAACTTTGTCAAGGCGGAGCTCAACACGCTCGCAGAGAAGGAGCTGACGCTGTAAGTACGCCCTAGAAATCTCCTAAAAAAACTAGCTAACCTTTCTCTTCATTTGGCCAACAGTCGCAGCTTAAAGATTTTGGCCGAATCGTATGCCATCAAGGGCCTCTGCCTGGAGCAGCAGGCGGCCAAACCCACCTCCAAGTTCAAAAAGGCTGAAAAGGATACGGAAATGGTTTGTAAACTAGTCTTGGCGAAGCATCGATAATGGGTACTATCGATAAAAAGCGATTTGTTGTTTTAGATATATAAAATATCCCGATTGACTTGCTATCAAACCGCTCAAATAGTAATGCCTAGAAACTTAATTTCATTTAAGTATGTATTTTAATTTTAATTTAATACATTAGGAAATGATACAGGAGTTAGGAAAACGAGAATTGGGCCAGCGAGAGTTCGTTTAATGAGAGTTTGTCCAGTGAGAGGTCAGCAATCGACAGTTCGGCCAGCGAGTGTTAGAAAGAAAAATGTGCAAGCGAGAGTTCGGCCAAGTGAGAGTTCGGCCTGCGAGTGTTCGGTCAGCGAGAGCTCGGCCAGCGAAAGATAAGCTAAAGAGAGTTGGGCCAATGAGAGTACGGCCAATAAGAGTTTGTTCAACGAGAGTTCGTTCAACTAGAGTTTGTCCAGCGAGAGATCGGCAATCGGCAGTTCGACCAGCTAGTGTTCGGTCAGTGAGTGTTCTGTCAGCGACAGTTCGGTCAGCAAGATATAAGCTAAATAGAGTTCGGCCAATGGGAGTTCGGCCAATAAGAGTTCGTTCAACGAGAGTTCGTCCAGTGAAAGGTCGGCAATTGACAGTTCGACCAGCGAGTGTTAGGCCAAGAGAACTGGGCAAGCGAGAGTTCGGCCAGCGAGTGTTCGGTCAGTCAGTGTTCGGGCAGCGAGAGTTAATCCAGCGAGAGTTAAGCCAGCGAGAGTGCGGTCAAAGAGAGTTAAGCCAGCGAGAGTTAGGCAGCGACTGTTTCACATCAATTGTTCTTTAATTCCGCGCTAAAAAATTAAATAACAAATGAAATTAAACAGAAAACTATTTATGGTTAAATTAAAATAATTTATACATTTATTTAATTGTATATTTATTAGATGAAATATTTTATTATATTTATTTAATTTTATAATTATGTAAGTTTGAAAATAACTTCTGTTAGTTAAATTTGCAAATATCGATAATATCGATTGGGCTATCGATTGTTTTGCCACTTTTCTTAGCACTTGCCTAACATCTGGTTTCTTGCAGATCTGCTGCTTTGAGCGCGCCTCGGATCTGGGCCTGTTGTACCTGCAGGAGTACGATATTGTGAGCGGCAGCAGCGGCTCCTCCAACAACTCCACCGCCGGCTCCACGCTGAATGTGAACGCTGGCAGCGGGGGCGGCGGGGTGCAGCAATCTTCCAGCAGTTTCGCCATCAGCAGCACCATACCAAGCAGCAGCGTCTCCCTAGAGGCAAATCGACGCATGGGCGCCATACTGGAGACGGCGTTGCAACGTGCCCCCATTGTGCTGATCAAGGCCAACAAGTTGCAAGTTGCCGTGGAGCGTTATCGCATCATGTTGAATGCGATTGAGACGCGTGCGACGCAATCGTTGCGTCTGACGCTGGCTCGCCAGCTGGCGGAGGTTCTCCTCCGTGGCGTCTCCGGCACCATTTACGCGCCTCCCTTCACCAGCAAAACGGGCGGCAGCACGTTGCGCGGTTCGGGCGCCACCAAAAAGTTGTGGAAGCCACGCAAATACGCAGCGAGGCAACAGTTTACGCCCCGGAATCAGCAGGAGGAGATTATACTGCTGCTGCTCATCGCAGAGGCGTTGGCTGTACGTGATACGGTGCTCTCCCAGAGCCCGGAATTTCGACAGGCCCGGCAGCATGCCATGGGCAATGTGACCGCTGTCTATGATCTGCTCACGCTTGCAACCATACGCTGGGGTCTCGTCCAGCTGCTCAACGAGTCCTTCGAGAAGGCGCTCAAGTTCAGCTTTGGGGAGCAGCACGTCTGGCGACAGTACGGCCTCAGTCTGATGGCCGCCGAGAGGCACGCCCATGCCCTGCGCGTCCTACAGGAGAACATGAAGCTAACCCCCGGCGATCCCCTGCCCTGCCTGCTCGCCTCGCGCCTTTGCTACGAGAGCTTGGAGACGGTCAAACAAGGTCTGGACTACGCGCAGCAGGCGCTCAAGCGGGAGGTCAAGGGTATGTTGGAGTCTATCAATTTTAATTTCTTGTAAAAACATGTTGGACAAACTCGCGTTGGGTGAACTCGCGCTGGCCGAACTCTCGTTGGCTGAACACTCGTTCCCCGAACTGTCGTAGGTCCATTTATCGTAGGCCCAACTCTCTGTGGCCGAACTCTCGAAGATCGAACACTCGCTGTCCGAACTCGCGCTGGTGCATTTCTCGTAAGCACAATTCTCGTGGGCCCAACTCGCGCTTGCCGCACTCTTGCTGGTCGAACTCTCGTTGGCTGAAAACTCGTTCTCCGAACTGCCGCAGGCCCATTTATCGTAGGACTAACTCTCTCTATCTCTTAGGTCCATCTCTCGTTGGCCGCTTGCCGAACTCGCGCTGACCGAACTCTCGTAGGCTCATCTCACGTAGGTTCCACTCGCGCTTCCCGCAATCTTGCTGGCCAAACTCTCATAAGTCGAACATTCGTGCGCCGAACTCTCGCTGACCCATTTCTCGTAGGCCGAGCTTTCGCTTGCGGAACTCTCATAGGTCGAACTTTCGTAAGTCGATCTCTCGTTAGACGAGTTCTCGCTGGCTGAACTCTCGCTAGCCGATCTCTCGCTGGCAAACTCTCGTATTCCGAACTTTCGAAGTTCAAGCTCTCGAAGGCCGAACTCTCGCCGATCTTTCGCTGACCGAACTCTCGTATAGAGACTTTACTTTATCATATTCTAATCTGATTTTTCTCTATGCAGGCTTACGTCCCTCTCGCAGTCAGCTGTTTGTGGGCATCGGGCATCAGCAGCTGGCGATACAGGCCACCCTGAAGAGCGAGCGCGATGCGTGCAACAAGCAGGCCCTGGAGGCCTTGGAGCGGGCGGTGCAACACGATGGCAACGATCACCTAGCAGAGTATTATCTATCCTTGCAGTATGCTCTTGTCAATCAGCTGGGAGAGGCGCTCAATCATATTAGGTTCGCCTTGGCGCTGCGCATGGAACACGCTCCCTGTTTGCATCTTTTTGCTCTGCTCTTGACCGCCTCTCGTAGGCCCAGGGAGGCGCTGGGCGTGGTCGAGGATGCGCTGCACGAGTTTCCCGATAATCTGCAGCTGTTGCATGTGAAGGCGCATCTGCAGCTGAATCTGGAGGATGCGGAGACGGCGCTGTCCACTGTGCAACATATGCTGGCCGTTTGGAGGGATGTTTATGAGGCGCAGCTGGCGGGGGAGGAGGAGAAACATTCGGATACCAAAAGCGGCGTCCATTTGATGCATTCATCCCAAATGTCCGACAAGGATTCAAGTGAGTCTAAATCGTTGGTTGCTGCTGCTTTATACAGATTGTATATCTAATAATGCCTATGTGTTTGATACACACATTCATACATTTAATCATACATTTATACATTATCTACATGTTAATACGTCTATGTAACTACCCAAAACTCTTCTGCGGAATGTGTCTGTCTCTAAAACTAAAACTAAAAACCAAATAACAAATCATATCCAAATGTACAAAATACAATAATTGTAAGTCTCAATTGCTAATTTCACTTTAAACCTAATTAAATGGATATTCGGCAAGCCGATTTTTAACCATACACTTGCTAAGATTTTAAATATGATTAATATAAAGCTCAGCATTTATTTTCCCTTATGTTAGGTATAGCTATGTTAGGTATAGAGAGAGAGGGCAAAGAGAGAAACACAGAGAAAGGGCAGAGAGAGAGAGAGAGGGCAGAGAGAGAGAGAGGGCAGAGAGAGAGAGAGGGCAGAGAGAGAGAGAGAGAGAGAGACAGAGAAAGGGCAGAGAGAGAGAGAGAGAGAGGGCAAGGAGAGAGGGCAGAGAGAGAGAGAGAGGGCAGAAAGACAGGGAGAGGGCAGAGAGAAAGAGGGCAGAGAGAGAGAGAAAGAGGGCAGAGAGAGAGAGAGAGAGGGCAGAGAGAGAGAGGGCAAAAATAGAGAGAGAGGGCAGAGAGAGAGAGGGCAGAAAGAGAGAGAGAGGTCAGATAGAGAGAGAGAGAGAGAGGGCAGAGAGAGAGAGAGAGACAGGACAGAGAGAGAGAGACAGACAGAGAGAGTGAGACGGAAAGAGGGAGACGAAGAGAGAGAGAGAATATAGGGCGTCCGATCGGAAGGCTATATAAGCGCGCTTTCGATGCCGCTTTGATCAGTTGCTGCTCAGCCGGCGGCGTGTGCAGACGCAAGGGAAAGTGCGGAAGGCAGTCAGAAGCTACATTAGACAGGAAGTGGGGATTTGAGTAAGAATAACTCCATATATAATATATTATATAGTGCAGTGGTGCCCAAACGGAGCATACGAAAGAGCATACGAGAGAGCGCGCGCACACATACGGTCTGGCTCTCCCCATAAGCAAGAGCAACAGCCCTATGCTAAAGAGCAGCGAGAACTATGGAGTGGGCACCTCTGATATAGAGCCTTAGAATTTATATTATTAATATATTGTTTATATATTTATTGTTATATATATTTTATAGGGAAATTTTTATTTAATTTAATGAAAATAGAAAATAATACATAGTCGAGTTAAAACCGGAACCAAAGTCAAATGTTACAGCTGCTCAACCACACATTTCCGAACCAAAATCATTCATAAAACCAATTTGAAAGCAGGGCTTCGTTTGATGGGGAAAATTATTTGGATTTGCAGAGCTGTTATTTTTAGTAGCACTTTAGGGATTTAGGAATTTATATTTGATGAATCTGTGATATTATTCTTGAGATGATTTTATTCAAAACTCGTCTATTTCAACTCCAAATAAAAAAGTGTCAAGCTGTATTGATTATTAAAGCTGTGGGAATATAGAGCTGTGGATATAGAGACTTTCCTTATGAAGCTCTGTTTAATATATAATTTTAGTCATAAATTAGCTTTACCATAATTCTTGGCAAGTGTATATAACGCTCGAATTTAACTTTGCTTTTAACTTCTACGCTTATGTTGTTAACTATATCTGCAATTCTAACTTGGCTTAATGTTAAACCCCTCTTAAAGATCTGCTTTGCCTGTCTGTTTGCCTGCTAACAATTGCATGCCTTCAATCTTTATTAATATTTTATTTAAACTCTAAAACAACTTCTCTTCGTTGCATGAATAAACTCTTTATTTATATTTTATTTCAACTCTACTTCTCTTTGCTGTTTTTCCTAACGTTATTGAGTCTATATATATTTATATTAATTGTATTTCTTGTTAAACTCTTAAAGATTCCGTTCATGCTGCTTCTTTGGCCGCAGTTTCACGCGTGGAGCAGGCTTTAAGCGAAGCCGCCAGTTCGCTGAGCTCCTTTACGCAAAGGCCAGGACCCCGACGACCTTGGATGCTGCAAATTGAGGTTGGAATTTGTAACTGATTATGCATAAAATTTGCATTAATTTTGGTTTTTTTTTTAACAGATCTGGCTGCTTTTGGCCGATGTCTATTTGCGCATAGATCAGCCGAACGAGGCGCTCAATTGCATACACGAAGCGACGCAGATATATCCGTTATCCCATCAGATTATGTTTATGGTAAAGTATTGAGCAAATAATTTATTAATTATGTTAGTTAATTAGAGCTGGCAATCATCGCTCTCTTACTGAGTTGATGCGAAAAAGTCTCATGAAGACCGCTTGAGACTGATTGCTCTCTCACTCTCTTAAATGATGTGCCTACACTGTAATTAATGGCTTATTTTATGCATTTCCAGCGTGGTCAGGTGCATGTTTATCTGGAGCAGTGGCTGGATGCCAAGCAATGTTTCCTGAATGCCGTCGCAGCCAATCCCAATCATACGGAAGCTCTGCGTGCACTGGGAGAAACGCATTTGATGCTGGGTGAGCCGCGTTTGGCTGAAAAAATGCTCAAAGATGCCGCCAAATTGGATCCAAATTGTCCCAAAATCTGGCAAGTATTCTGATACAAATATATTACCAATATTTTGTAATAATTGATTTTTTTTTTTTATTTATTAGGTTTGCGCTGGGTCAGATAATGGAAACTTTGGGTGATTTCAATGCCTCGGCGGATTGTTTTGCCACATCGCTGCAGCTGGAGCCATCGTGTCCAGTGCTTCCATTTACCTCGATACCTTTAGTTTTCGAATAGATTTATGGTTTTCTGATCCATATGTTATTGAATTTATGGCATTTCTTTGTAGTATACCTCAAACAACCTCAAGCAGAGAGCAATATTACTTACTAGACATATAAAAAAATATCTATTGTATAACTTAATTCTTCAATTTCAATGGGTTTTACTTTGTGTTATTGTGGCCAGTATTAAGAGAACTAAAATATTAATGGTGTAAATTGTGTGTATTGTTGTAAATTATTAGCTAGCCCTTATAAAAAAATCCAATAAAATAAGTTAACTTAATGTATAAATTAAACTTAAAACTTACAACTGTTGTCCAGTAATATTTTGTTGTTGTTCAGAAACTCTTAATAGTTATGGTATTAGTACTTTTGGTTGTTGCAACATTATATGAAGAATTTAAAAACGTTTTTGTGTGTTATTTATTGCATAATGTTATACATCCATAGTTAATTCTATTATACAATATACGTAAACATATACAACTGTATACCAAAAACTAATTATTTCAAATAAAATATATATTATATACAACTTAAATGAAGTTGCTGTTTGGTGAAAACTTGAAACTTACAAAATTCTATCAAATAATATTAATTATTATCTTAGTTTATAAAATATAGAATATATTTAGATTTATTTTCTATTAAATTAATGGTAATATAATTGTGATTATACTAGATAGATCAGTTCAGTTGCAGTAAGCTTTTAATATTTTAAGAAAGTTCTCCGAATTTTAATAATAATTTTAAACTAATATTTTTTTTTATAAAACCTAACCCAAAATTTTGAACATTTCAGTAGATGACACTGCTGATAAGCCCCTTAGAACTACCAACTTCGTGCCATTTAGGCTGTTTCCTCTTATCCGTCGGAAAACCGCGTTAGGCCTTTCACTTTTGCTTTTGGTCTAATTGGCGCTGCTAATTTCCGGCATTGATGCCTGCCAAAAATAGCAAGAAAACCTCCAAAAGCGCCCGTCTGAATAGACAGCGTTAGCCAAAGTCAAAACAAAAATAAAACTTTTGTTAGCCCCGGTTGTCCAGGACAACGGCATTTGGCGCAATCAATAAAAAAGTAAACAAAAAACGTTGGGCAAATTGAAAATTAGGAAATGCGACTGCAGGTGCGCAGGAATTTGGGTTTACGAGCGCCCAAAAACACAAACAACAAATCAACAAATTCCAGAAAAATAGAAAAATTCACAAAAACGATGCGCATTCTGTGCCAGTTGCAAGTTTGACCCGTATCCGTTGTTGCACAAACCCTGTTACGGATGGGTCGCAAGCGTCGCAGCAAGAGTCGCCAGACGACGGAGTTGCAACAACAACATCGCCAGCTGCTGGAGGAGCTCAATTTGGCCAATAGCTGTTGCGACATCTGCCACTGCGATTGCTACAGTTCGCACAGCAGCAGCAATGCCAGTGGGCGTGGCACCTGTGGCAGCGACCAACAGCAGCAGCAGCAGCAGCAGCAGCTGCAACAACTGGAGCAGCACATAGAAATTCTGGAAGAACTGCATCGCAGCGAGAGCGCCCACCACCGAACCCACAGCAGTCAGAGTCGCAGTCAGAGCCAGAGCAAAACCCGTCGCAAACGCAGCGCTTCCAAATCGCCCACTGAAGCCAAATCCCAGTCCCGACGCGCCTCCGCCGAGTCTCAGTCCAGAGGCTCCACCGCAGGCCGTAGCAGACGCTCCAAAAGCGCGGGCAGCCAGCGGGGAAAGAGAGTACCGGAACCGGAACTGGAGCCGGAACCGGAACCGGAGCCACAGCCCAAGCAGAAGAAGCGAGCACCCAAGGGCCTCAGAGATTGCCAGATGCTGCAGGTCAGTTAATGTGATGGGCTCTCCTTTCAATAGGTCATTCTATAATCACCCAAAGCGAAAAAACCCCATTTTTTAAAAGTACAGGGTATAAAAGTAAAGATTTTTACAGTTAAAGCCCCCAATTTTAATTTTGATATCGCACCAACATATAAAATAACAAGAATAATTATAAATTATATATAGAACATACGATTTTCCGATTTAGACCTTTGGTATGGCCAAAAATCAAGGCTTTCAGGCGTTAAAATCTCGATTTTTGGCTCTTAAATCCTCATTTCTTCACCAAATTCAACCTTGTAAGGTTTTTATGCATTATTTTCCATTAAAAATAATTTAGGATAAAAATTAGACAAATAAAAATTATCAAATTTTTCGGCCCTTAGTATGGTAAAAAAAAAAACAAAGGTTTCAGGCGTTACGAAGTTCTGAAAACCCAATATAATTGTAATAGTATATATTTAATTAGCGTAATTTGTTTTGAGTTGTAAAACGCCAATTTGCTTTCTGTATACAATCAAAAAGTAATAATGCCTTTTACTTATACATATTATTAATTATACCCTGTACCCATTAAAAATACGTAGTATTATTTTCCTTTAAAAGTACCTACTTTTCGTATTATATTTATTGTACATCAATTCAAGAATTATAATTTCCTTTGTTTTTCTGTAGCATTATTTAACTTTATAAATTACTTTCCGTATTCTATTTAATATTTAATACAAATGTATCTGTTAGCTTCCCGACTCTCGCCAACGACCATACCACGCTGAATACATCGGTTCTCGTCCGATCACCGAAATTAAGCAGCGTCGGGCGCGGTTAGTACTTAGATGGGGGACCGCTTGGGAACACCGCGTGTTGTTGGATCGTCCAAACAACTATTTTGCTCCCTACATTTAATGAAATACTACTTAATTTTTATTTTATCTTTATTTATTTTATTTTTTTGTAGGTGGTGTTTGGTTCTCTGAAGGGCCATGCTGCGGACAGCCTGGCCATCAACGGCAGGGGCAAGTCCAAGTCCCAGGAGCAGCTGGCGCTGGTTCCCATCTCGCAATCCCTGGGGAGCAAGAGCGTGGGAAATTCCCTGTGTGCTTCGATGGCGAATCTCTGCCTGGCGCCCACTGTGCGAGCTGCCTACGCGCAGGTGCCGAGCCACGATCAGAAGATACTGAATCGGATGGCGGTGAAGCGGAGTCAGCAGGCGGCGGATAAGGAGCACGCCTGGCTGGCCCGGAAGTATTGGGAGAACGAGCGTTTGGAGCGGGAGCTGCTGAAGTGCGAGCAGCTGGAGGAGTACAAGCGGGCGGTGCAGGACAAACAGTTCGAGGATTATCTGCTGACGAAGGCGCGGCTGCAGGCGCTGGCCGAACGGGATCTGGGGGAGCTGCGGCGCCTGCGTGTCGCACTGGATGCCAAGGATGCGGCGGCCAAGCAGCGATTGGATGCGATGCGGCTGGAACGGGATCTGACGCTCTGCCAGCGTCGCTACGAGGAGTCGCAGCGCAATGAGGCCGTCAATCTGCAGCAGGAGGAGCATCAGCTGGACGACAGCATCAAGAAGCGGGACATCTGCATGCGTCTCTCCCAGCGTTTGAGGCGTGCCGACGAGCTGCGTGGCCAGCTTTTGGAGGGATATCTAAAGCGGCTGCAGCACGACAATCAGCTGGAGCAGCTGCAGCACGAGGAGCACTGGCGGGAGCGGCAGCAGGAGCAGCGCCTCAAACGGGAGCAGCTGCAGCACGACATCCAAAGAAAACGCCAGCAATCGCAGCGTTTTGTCGACTGTCGTCAGCGCAGGCACGAGGCACGCTTCCGCACTGCCAAGATCTCGGCCAGCCTCCGGGAATTGGTGCGTCAGTCCGTAACCCCCGAGGCAGCCATGGATCAGCTGGGCAACAGCCACCACGCCCAGCAGCAGTCCCAGCTAGGGCGTCTGCTGTTCCAGCGGCCAGCTGAGAAACTGCACAAACTCAAATATGAAAACTAATTAAACTATTGAAACCTGTTGTTATTGCTTTAATGTAAATAAAAAAATAAAATAAAAAGTATAAAATAAATTTAAATTTAAAAAAAATCAATTTATTTTAAAGATTGTTGTGCATCTATGTTAAAAATATAATATAATTAAAAAAAAAGAATATTAATATAGTCAAAATATTAAAATAAAATAAGGAATTATATAAGCAATAAGTAATTAATAAAATAAAACTACCAAAAAACAGAAGATATTATATATCAAATTTAGGGCGCAAAAAAGATGTTTGGACGATGCCAACAACACGCGGTGTTCCCAAGCGGTCCCCCATCTAAGTACTAACCGCGCCCGACGCTGCTTAATTTCGGTGATCGGACGAGAACCGATGTATTCAGCGTGGTATGGTCGTTGGCGAGAGTCGTGTAGCTAACAGATACACTAGTATCTCAAATTAGAGGTATTTATAGACATAAAATAATTCGAATCGATTATAGAAAACAATTCATGAAGGAAAATAATACCACAGAAAAACAGGAAAATACAATTTTCTATAATTAATAGATAATTTACAAATATATTCCATTAAATTTAGGGAGCAAAATAGTTGTTTGGACTATGCCAACAACACGCGGTGTTCCCAAGCGGTCCCCCATCTAAGTACTAACCGCGCTCGACGCTGCTTAATTTCGGTGATCGGACGAGAACCGATGTATTCGGCGTGGTATGGTCGTTGGCGAGAGTCGAGTAGCTAACAGATACATTTGTATCTCAAAATAGAGGTATTAATAGACATAAAATGCTTACCTATCATTTGTTGTCAGACCAATAATTTTATATCTTTTGGTTTATGCCTGTAAATAGTTTAAGTAAATTAAATTAATTAATTCCAAAAAAAATAATACTATGAATGTAATTTTCTTGTTTTAAAGGCAAGTAAAGCATAGAAAGATTACTGAAAGAATATTTTTCTTTTTATTTTGTTCAGTCAAAGTTAACTCAAAGAAGCTTGCCAAAAAATGCTGCCTGTAATTTCGCAGAAATTATGTTGTCACAACAATTATGTGTGCCTTTTTAATGTGAATCATTTAATTCTTTTTAACAACAGGTAAACAATAAGTAGCAGAACGACGCCTGCGTGACTTCTGCTGTTGTTGCAGATACACAAAGAGCTGCAAGTATCTGCAATGGGAACTGGGAACTGGGAACTCTCTTAGGTCAATGCCTGGAGCGTCGACTTCATTTGGGGGACACGTAAACCTATGACTAACTGGGGGGTGCGCATAGTACGCACATTTAATGTAAGTATGTACATATACATATATATTATATTATATTTTTTTAAATATATTATTTACTGTGTAGGAAATTACATTGTATGCGGCCCAGGGGCCTGCGTAAGAGGGCAAGGTTATCACGTGCCGGGTAGTTACAGTTACAGCTTGATAATGACTCAGTTGCTGAGCTGTCTGCACTTGTATTTCTCTCTCTTTCTTCCTCTCTCTGTCGCTTACGTCTAATCTGCAAATCTCAATCTCAGCATCTCTTGAACTCTCTCTGCATTTCCCTATTAACTTAGATCTTTCTATTAGCTCTCTAGCTAAACTCTCTAGTTGATTTCCTGGCGATCGTTTCGATAGCAAAAAAGTGCTAATGGGAAATGTGTGTAACAGGCAGAAGGAGGCGTGGCAGACCCCAAAAAGTATGTATATTCTTGATCAGTACCACTAGCTTAGTTGATATAAAACTGTTCGTCTCTCTGCCTATCCATCCGTACGTCCGTATGAACACGTAAAGCTCGCAAACTATAAGAACTAGAATTACCATATTTGGTGTTTAGGTTTTCCTATGCGGTAAGCAGATCAATTTTGTATTAGATTTTGATATCTTTGTGAAACAGAATATAAAGGTTTTCCTCTTCCTAATAACTATAAGAGCTAGAAATACCATAGTTGGTATTTAGGTTTTCCTATGCGGTAAGCAGATCAAGTTTGAATTAGATTTTGATATCTTAGTGAAACAGAATATTAAGGTTTTCCTACTCCTGATTACGCCCGACTGATCTGCTGCGTTCTTACTGGCTTTATCTCGCTCTTTCTAGCAAACTCTTGCTCACTTGCTTCCCTTGTTCCCTGGTTCCCTTCTATTTCCACTCTTCGCCCTTTCTCTATGCGCTCTCTTTCTTATCCCTCTTATCTCTTATCTCTCTGCCCTGCTCTGGCTGGCTTTCACAGCCTGACCTAGGGCAGTCACCGGCATTCATTGCTCGGCGTTGAATCCAATTTAATTAGATTAACACTTTTGCCCGGGATTTAACTAAAAAGCCAGAAGACAAGACAAGTCAAGTCCACATAATTATGACATATCTCTTTCGCTCATTGTTGTTGTGGTCATTTTGTAATTGAAGCAAAATACTTTCCACAATCAACAAAAAAATTGTCTTTACATAGTCTGGCGTCGTTGTTGTTTACGGTCAGACAGCCGGGCACTTGTTTTGATTAAAGGCCCTGATAGTGTGCACAGTGTCTAAATGCGAAGAAGCAGAGCAAAGCAGAAGGCAAACATTGAAACTTGGGCCCAACTGCACTCCAGAATGCCCTATAAAAATGCTATACCAAAGCAATAATTATTTTTTATGTTTTATTGTTTGGTATTTTCCATGCTGATAATGCAACAGATGCTGTTAAGCTGCTGTTATGTGATATGATTAAAGAAATAAGCATATGTAAAGGAAAGCATATAAAATAATATTTATATATTATTGTATTACTTGAATTAAATTATAAATTATTTATTAAAAGTTTTAACATAATTTGAATAAAATTATAAATAATTTCAGGATAATTTAAATTTCATTCTAAATTTATGTACATTATTATACATTTATTTGTAGGTAATATGTTAATACATTTTGAATTACACCATAATTAATAATGTTTTTTAAATTTTTAAAAAATTATTTCAATAAAATAATCGTATACAAATTTATTTCGCTGCAATCAAGCAAATAATATTTTCAAAATTAAATACTTTAAATAAATAATACTAAAATTACCTAAATTCAATACTTATGAATTTTTACGATAATGTAAATTTATTTATAGAAGATTATAAATTATTTTAAAAAAATATTATTTTGTGTCATTATCTAAATTTAATATTTATTAATTCTTACGATAATGTAAATTTATTTATAAATTACATAATAAGTTAATACATATAACAAATATATTTGTATTGCATTAAAGTAAAGAACATACTTAAAATTGTATACTAAAAATCTTTAGTAAAATATTAATTAATCAATATTTAATAAAAATACCATAAACCATATGTCTGTTTACAATAATCTGTTTTAAAAGTCTGTTTGGTTTTGCTATTTACTTCTAGACATTTCCAATTAATAAAAATATATATATATTAATTTCTAAAATTAATGAACTATACTCAACAAATAAATAAGACCCTTAAACCCCTATATTCTATTTGTTACTTAGAATTTACTGGAATATATACTTGCGCTTTTTTGAAAATACTCTCTAACTTACATAGTTGCCCATGTTCTAGCACTTGATGTTATTGCGGCTCTATGTGCTTTAAATTATTCATAATTAATGTATATAATATATTTATTATGCCGGGGGTATTTATTTATATAGACACAATACATAGCCGCCTCAGAAAGTGATAAGCTCGCCTTGTCAAGTTTTTGTATAGAAAGTAAGTATTTTGTGTATGAGCTCAAGGTCTATCATGGAAATATAGAAATTTTTGCAATAGAAATGAAGGTCATTTGGATTTTGACAAAACAAATTAAGGTTTATTAATGCCTACTAAAATATAAAAATAAATTCTATGATTCTGTGCTGAATATTTCAGATGAACATTTTATTATGTTATTTTAAAGTGCTTACAATGTATTTTAATTAGTAATAGCATTAACTTAATTAATTTCTAATATTTAGATTTTATTATTAAAATATTTTTTTTTGTTTTTTACTGCTTATACATTTTTGGCTTAATCGTTCTTTTGTGTTTTTTATGCCGATTTCATTTTGCAATTTATGCTGCTTTCACTTTGCAAAACTTGGGCTTCATCGCATTCCGCCGTAGTGTTGATAATTCGCCGGGCCTTTGTTTATTTATAGACCTTGGGGTTATGCAATCTCGCAGAGCTTTAATCTGTTTGTCATATCTAATACTGCCAGCAGAGGCACAAAAAAAAACATCGCGAAATACAAATTGCTAATTAAATGATTGCTCAAATTTCCAATAAATTTCGCCGAGTGTAGCTAATACCATCAGCTCTCAATATCCATGGATATTCGCTGCTGCTCTTCCAGTATATTGGCATGCTGTCGCATCGTATGATTGTTCAGATTACCCACACTCTGATACGATCTGTCGCAATAGACACAGGCATAGGGCTTCTCTCCGGTGTGCACCAAATGATGCGAGCTGAGATGACCACGGGTAAAAAAGGCCTTATCGCATCTATCACATTTGTAGGGTCGCTTGGACATGTCCGGATCATGGGAGCGCATATGGGTGCGCAGATCCGATTTCGTCGGCCACGTTTTGCCGCACTCGTTGCATTCAAAGATCCGGGGTTTCGTCTCGCCCGTATGCATGCGAGCGTGTGAGATCAGCTGCGTACGCAGCACAAATCGCTTATGGCATATCTCACACTCAAACGGACGATCTGTGGAATGCAGCGAGGTCACATGATACCGCAGACTGTGACGCGATGCGAAACTCTTCGAGCACACCTCGCAATCGTAACGCAATCCATTGCCCAGCCCATGCACCGAGATCATATGCAATTTCAGCTGAAAATTACGCGTGAATTTCTTCTCGCACTCCGTACACGGATGCAAAGATTTGGGTGTACGTGTACGGTTGTTGGCACCCTCTACGGCGACCGTTTTACGTGTCGGCTTCCGGCGCTTGGACTTGGCGGACGGTGCGGACATCTTCACATCCAGCTGCTGTTCCAACTGCTCCAATGTGGCAGGCAGATGTATGGGCGTGTTTAGGGGTCCAGCGTCCCAGGGGGCGGGTGTGGCATACGAGGGCGGATACATGTTTGCAAATGAGTCGGATAAATCCAAGTTACCTGTAAGTAAAACCATCAATTATTTTAGTATTAAAAATTAAATAATAATAATAAACAAATAATCATAAATAATAATAAATAATCAATAAAAATATAATGACAAACAAATATAAATTAATTAAAATTAAAATGGAAATAAAACCTATAGAAATAAATAAATTTTTATAATGGAAATTTTATTTAATATTTCTATGATTTTTTTTATACCCAGATTGTCTATACCTTTATCTTTATATTTAACTTATTATGTTAATTAATTCAGTAATATAATTTTAAACTTTTTTAATTTTCTTTTTTAAATTTTTTTCGACGGGTTATAGTTGCCAATAAATTAAATTTAATAAATAAATACATATGTATTACGAATATTGATACTTTGATATACAACTCAAAACCTTTCATCTGGAAAATTAGTTATTTGCCATTTAAAAAACGAAACTCTAAAAAAATCGTACAAATTTTTCTTAATAAAACAAACGTTAAAATTTCAAGTTTATGATAAATAATGTGGAATATTTTTGGTTTATTGTTTTTTACACATATGCTAAATATACTTATAAATGGTATTCTACGCTATCCAACAATTAACCATATATTGTAACTATATAATACAATTTACAGAGGCAAATGGCGAGAATAGATGTCTTGACTGCCTAGAACATTTGAATATGCGTGTACATCACTATGATGTGCAATTTAAGGCGATTTCTGATGCAGATAAAGATAAAGTAAGGGATGCTAGCAATCATACCCACTTTAGTTCCAATTGGGCAGAACTAGCACTATGCGTACCAAACTCTGTCATGATTATTGGTAATTATGTATAATGATTATTCTGGTTCTGTGATATTTACTTTTATATAATTTGTTTTAGGTGAATTGAACGACGTGGTTTGCTTCAAACGAACTTTTCTGGGATGTACTGCTGTTGCTAGTTCTACCAAAATTGGTAAAGCGTTCTCCGAAGCTAAGGGGTGTAAGAAGTGTTCAAAATTTTGCAGGGCCAGGTGGTCCAGGTGGTCCGGTAGTTCCAAATTTGTACCCTCCAACTACTACTATTACCTTGTAATAATACTTGTAATTCTGAGTTGAATCATTTTGTAAAAGGAAAACTTTGAATATTGATACTTCGATATATAGATTAAAACTTATCCACCAACCGAAATGTTTAAAAAATAAATGCAAATTTTATTTTGAAATGGATACATGGCATAAAAAACTATATGAATATTGATACTTTGATATATACGTCAAAACTTTTAATTTGGGGATATTGTTTTATTTGTCATATTCTAACAATCAAAGTCAACAGAAATAAACCCATAAAATTTCAAGTTTATGATAAATAATGAGGAATACTTTTGGTTTATTATTTATCACTCATTTGCTATGCATCTACGCGAACGGTAATCTACCCTATCAAATATCTATATCTATATCATATCAATATAATACAATTTACAGAGGCAAATGACGTGAATAAATGTCTTGACTGCAAAGTTTATATGAGGGGTTACATGGCATCGAACTGGATAACGGCATTTAAGGCTTCTGAGGCAGATAGAAGCAAAGTCGTACAGATAAAGATAAGCAATATGACGCATGGAAATCCGCTAGCACTATGCGTACCACCAGATCACGCTATTAATGGTAATCTATATGTATCGATTATTGTGATATTTATTTTGTATAATTTGTTTTAGCTGAGTTGGAAGATGCGGTTTGTTTCAAACATATCTTGTTTGGATGTACTGCTGTTGCAAGTTCTGCCAAAATTGGTAGTACGCTCAGAGAAGAAGACGAGTGTGAAAAGTGCCTAAAATTTTGCAAGTCTGGCAGTTCCAAAACTATACTATCCTACTACTATTATTTTGTTTTTATACTTTTTTCTGCGTTGAATATTATCAACCGTTTTAAATGAGTTTTCCTAAATAGCGTGGTTAAAAATTTTTAAATTAAATTAAAACTAATTAAACCAACTTTATGCATATTGCTGCTTTGATATATAACTCAAATCTTTCAATTTGGGGAAATTGTTTTATTTGTTAATTTCAATGTCAAATTCATTCAAAATTAAATAAAAGTTTCAAGTTTGTGATATATTATGTGGAATACGTTTGGTCTATTATTTATTACTTATTTGCTATGCATCTATGTGAACGGTATTCTATCCTATCAAATATCTAATTACATATCAATATAGTACAAATTACAGAGGCGAATGGGGAGAATGTATGTCTTGACTGCAAAGTTTATATGATGGATTTCTTAGTCACGAACTGGATAACCACCTTTCAATCCTCTGATGAGGATAGAAACAAAATAAAACGGGTGCTGGAAGAACCAGCGTCAAGCAATAGGGATGGTCCATTGGCATTGTGCTTACCACCAACTCACATTATAGAAGGTAAATTTTATTGATTAATGCATGATATTTATTTTGATATCGCATTCGTTTTAGGTGAATTGAAAGATGTGGTTTGCTTCAAAAATTACTTTATGGGATGTACGGTGATTGCAAGCTCTACCAAAATTGGTAGAGAGTTTACTGAACTAGACGGTTGCAACGAGTGCGTGAATTATTGCAACGTTAAACATAATGGAGGTGCAAAATTTATACTTTCAAACTACGGCTTTAATGTTTTATTACTTTTTACTTGTAACGCTGCGGTATATGGTATACATATATGGCATATATAGATCAATTAATTTAAAAGAGAATACTGCAGTTTTGAATCGGAAGTGCCGTAGATAAGAATTGTATAGGCTGAACTTGCGGTTGAAAATCTGTAATTTATGCCCAGTATATGTTTCACTTGAAGTACATACCAAAATCAACCGATTCCATGTCGATTCCCGGCGCCTTCTCCTCCAGGCAACCCACCTCCCGCTCCAGCAGCTCCAGGGCATCGTCCAGTGCCTGCTCGTGACGAGCGCGCAGAATTCGCTCAGAGTTCTCGCAGCTTTGACGAAACTCCAGAGCGTTTTGCAAGCGTTGCAGGCACAGCTCACAGATGACGTCATGCGGCAGCAGCTGCAGATTGGGAGCTAAGGAAAGCAGCTCCTCTCCCAATTGGCTGTTCTCGCTCAGGTTGTGGCTATAGGGAGGCTGCTCCAGCAGGCAGCAACGGCACACGATGATAACCGTATGATTCAGCAGCGGGAACATAATACTTGAATATATCTATCAAAATTTATATTGAATAGAATTTAAATTCGAAATTTTCTGCTCTAGAATTTGGGAGCTCATCCGCTCAGCTGAACCGCTGCTGAACGTCTGAGCGTATCACAAGCCGATGATGCCGATGAAGTCGATGATGCCGTTGAAGCCGGCTGAGGGCGTACCGATAGCCCTTGACATAGCACAGGGCCCTGTTGATAACGATAAGCGACGGTTCGCTCTGTCAACATTTTGCTAATTTACAATCTCTGCTTACTAATTGATTACCAAGCCACAGATCAGCATACTCTTATCTATTCTACATACACATGCAAAGCCAAATATAGCAACATTTTGGATTGCCCTCGAAAATTTTGACCTGTACTGCAGAACCTAATCTTCCTCTCTCTCTCGCTCTCTCTTTCTCTTTCTTCCTCTCTCAATCTCTCTGAACGTTACTGATTATCGCCTCAGAATAATATTTGACGCGTTTGATACGATTCGGGTGGTCCTCGCCCTCTCTAAGCCCTGTTCTCTAGTATTCTCTGAGAGATTAGCATTTCGTTCTTATCTATCTGAGCTTTGTACTCGGTTTTACTTGTTTCTAAATGCGGGTTTCCCACTAATGTAATGTTTTGTTATTGTTAATAGCTTGAATTAAAATATATATGGTTAATAGAGAAAAACTTTTCAATTGATATCTCTTGAAATTTTATGTTCTGTAGATGTTGCAGCATTTTAATTGATTATGTTTTTGATACGAGCTTAAAGCTTATTTTTCAACAACTTTTAATTTTAGCACATAATTGATTAATACATTTAAACACACATTCGTCAGCTTGTTATCTGCATTCAATATTCAGTAAAATAAATTTAAAAAACTCAATAAATACATTTTAAAACATATACAACCTTAATATATTATATATAGAATCTCAATAAATTGTTAAATTTCAAAACATTTGAAACTATAACTAAACTGTGACAACATGAAAACTTTAACTATGTTTTGTATACTTAACTGTTTTTTTAGACGTAAGTAGAAGTGTTAATTATTCTAAATTTTTTTTTTAATAAAATATTATGTTCCATAAAGAGATAACTGCAAATGCAGAGCTTGAGTGCGTAGATTGTGAAAAAATTAATGGTAAATGTGCTGTAAATAACACTGGCTATAGAATTTTTCAGTGGTCCACGAAGGATTTGAATATTGTACAAAAGATCAAAATAGATGATGCTGGAAACCCCACAGAAACAATCGATAAAGCGCTAAGTAAATGTATTCATAAAGGCTTGTTTATAGCTCGTATGTATAATATATTACCTATTATTTTCTCATACATATTTAATTGTCAACAATTTCTAGGCAACTTGGATACTTTTGTGTGTTTTTGGTCAAATGTGACGGGTTGTCAGGCTGTTACAAAAAAGAATGTTATTAATAAACATCATATGCATTATATGGCCTGTAAAACCTGTGCCAAATATTGCCGATGTCCAGCTATCAAAGTAACTAACGGTACAGCCATCATAAAATCGCAGATATTGGCGATTTTTTGTCTATTCAAAATTGTAATAATTACTTCGAAATTAAGCATGGCGTGTTGCAATTAAATTAATAATTCTCGAATTTTTATTAAATTTTGTTGTGGTATTTTTATATGAAACGTACATCGGGTTAATTAATTAATAATAATTTTTAATTGTTATAATTTTTTAATTCCAGTTTTTAGCACTTACAAATCGAAACAAAGAACATTGATTGAAGATTACAGGGTATGTTTGACTGAGTAATATTATTGTATTAATTTGTCTAGACGTCAATCGTTCCGTTGTTTTAAATTTATTAAGGGGGAATTCTTGATTTAAAACTAGCCCAGTATTATGTTATATTTACATTTTATAGATTTCAAAGCACGTTTTATTAAAAACGAATAAATATTATAATTCAAATATTTGGAGGAAGGCACATTCAAAGTTATCATGATCATAAGTTTATGATATAATGTCAGGCAGAATACTAGCGGAAACAATATGTTAATTTCACTTAGTTTAACTAAATAATTGATAACACTAATTGCTTTGCTGGCAAGTGATTTCTTGAACTTGAACTATAATTTCTCGGTAGTCATAGAATTCTCAAAAATTCCTCAAGTTGATATGCTCGAAATTTATACATATGCATTTTAAAGTCTTTAAATGATCATTTATTAAACCAAAATTAAGCACAACACTTGAAAAAAAATGTGTAGGCATGAAGTTTGGTTACTTTTTAAATTATGCAGCGTAGTTGACGTATTAGATAATAGTATTGTGTGCGTAATTTGGCACAGTGTAGTGTGGCGTTTATGCTCAATCGCAGTCTCATTCAAAATCCAATCAACGCCTCGTTAATGCCACAATGTATGCCCATCGTATGCATATATATGTTTACCGTTATATATACTATAAAGGAATATATATATAGAGAACATTGTTAAATGCTGCTGATTGCACAGAATTAAATTCAACTATACAACTGACTATACGAATATACAGTTACACACCTATACATGTAGATATATATACGATGTATATATGTATATATCTCACATATACACCTACACCCACACCTACACATACACCTACTCAATTGGCTGGGCCGTCAATCCTCGACCGAGTTGAACGTGCTCAACTGACATTCTGAATATGCTATCGCCATTTCTCGGATCGCCCAGCGGATCGTTGTCTATATAGTATATATACTAGCTAAATGTGTGTGTGTAAATTGTATATAATTTTTATTAAAATTTCCGCTTAAGCATTTCTCTGTGTGCATTTATGCATCTCGCTTGCTCACACTCACCTAAAAAAAAAAAAGACATACAAATAAATATAAAACTAAATTCCTTAGCACTTTTTCTCACACATATTTGCCATAAAAATCTAATTTGTTTTTGGAACTTTTTTCGTAGTTCAAGGGAATTTAAACACGCTATAATTTTTGCTATTTTAGGTTGGAGAAATTAGTCTGTGTCGATTGATAAATTAGCTAAATTGTCACAGACTTGAGAGGAATTTGAGAATTATAAGGCATGTGGAATTAGGCTTTTTTTTTTCTTCTCTTATGATCAACTACATAATAAATACAAAATTTAAAATATAGAAAAAATATGACAATGATATATGCTATATGATGATATATTATTGAAACACATATATGTGTGTACATATATATTTAAATGGTAGTTCGATATACTTCGATAAACGTAACCCTTACTTCAGTTGAACCGCTCCTGTGTGAGCTGCTGTTACAGAAGAATACAGTGCTACACACTCAGAGAAAAAATTAAACCATCCATAAATCATTCCAAAAACAGCCTTATAGTCCTGTTATATAGAATATATGTGTGTACTTAATTAAATTAAATTTATTCTTCAATCTATACTCTTCTTTCTTTATTTAATTTCGACAAAAATAGTACAGTTTTTCGTTTTTATTATAGAAATTAAGTACGCTTTTATTTAAATCAAGAAATATTTAGTAAGATAGGAACTTGAATTTTACAAGATATTTCACAAATTGATTTCATATTTTAAATCTACTACTTATTAATTTTTAAACTATTTTTACAATGAAACTTCTCTTATAACTTTTACACTGTCGACTGGATTTAGTTGACATTAAATAAATAAATAAATAAATTCAAGCCAGTTTCTTTTTCTTTTGTTTTGCTCAGTGTAGCCTTGACACCTGCAGGTCTCAATGAGAAAGGGTTTAAGGGTCTGCAGTTACAAACATAGATACTTATAGCCCAATATAGTTTATACTTACTAAGAAGTGAGTGCTATAGATATTTATGTTTACTGCTTGCAGTTTGTTCGAAATTATCAATAAAATACCTGCCATACTGAAGCAAACACACGCATACTCTACACATGCATACTCTACACAAACATACTCTACACACGCATACTCTACACACACATACTCTACAGAATCTACTCTACACACACATACTCTACACACACACATACTCTACACACACATACTTTACACACGCATACTCTACTCGCACTACTCTCCTCTCTACACGCACATATACTCTACACACACACACACACTCTACACACCTACTCTACACACAATTGCGCACTCGCAACGTGACACCGTTAATCGTGTAGAGCGCAGGCGCAGCATTCGACGCTGAAGAAAGTGGCGAAATGGCGATTAATGAGCGAAAATGCGACCTTCAGACTCCCGCAGAGAGCGACAAAAACAACAACAGGAGAGCAAGTCACACTTGTGTAGGAAAAACAGGTATAGGAAAATGAGATTTTCCCGAAAAAAGACAAACAGTATAATACTTAAAACCGGCACAAACCGGTGCAGCAAATGCATTAGCTGAAAATCGAAGAAGTGAGAGAGAGCATAATTTAAAGAGAGAGAGAGAGCGAGAGAAAATGAGAGAGAGAGCGCGCTGGAAAGCAGCGATTACATATGCAACAGGTGAGCTACGAGCGCAAATTGAGCGCATTGAGCAACCATTGCGCTCTTGCTCTCAAAGAGCGCAAAATTGAGAGACAGAGAGAGAGAGAGAGCAGCTGAGATGTAGACGGCTGAAGCTGAGACTGCGATTGAGGCAGCGGCTTAGCGTTTTTTGGCTTTTAATTCAGTCCGTGAGACGGTCTCAAAGCCAACGGTCGCTTCAGTCGCTCCGTCGTAGTCGGCACAAGTTTCGAATTCGAATATTTATAACGGTCAAAAGTGCGAATTAATTTTTATATACCCATTATCCATTAAAGTTTCGATAAAAATGGCAAACAATCGCAAAACGTGTGTGCTTGGTGCATAAAAATATCAATAATCTGCAGAAATCAATTAAAATCAATAATATTATTGTTGGCAGCAAGTGCAATTGATTTTATTTTTACAGCGCATAAAAATCGAACAACTTTAACATAAAATTGTAAAAAAACATTTGGTAGTTTTATTTTTGGATAAGCAAACGTAACGACAAAGGTAATTTAATTTAATAACATTTTCCGTACATTGGTTTTCTATTAAAATTCTCCGTACAGCGAATTTTATTTCAGTGCGTGTCATATTATCTTTTTTGGGGTGGCTCTATGGGGTTGAAAATTTATATTATTGCGTATCGTTATTTATGGAATTAGCTAAGGTATTCGGTATGTGCGTTGTATCGGCAGAATAAAAATTCATCAAAAATTCACAATGCGTTTAATGTTGCGAAAATATCTGGGAAGTATTTACAATACATTTTCGATTGTTATAAAATTAAACCACAATTTAAAAGAGATATAAAAATATAAAATTCAAAGGTTTTATTTTATTTTTATTTGTATTAAATAAATAAGTTGCAAGAAAATGAATAAAATTTAAAATATTTTAATTTAGGTATTTTATTACATACAAATTATAAAATGTTTTAATTTTATTTAACATAAAAAAGTTTTATTGTATTTAAAATAAAACAGTTTAATTTATCTACAATAAAATACTTTTATAATTTATAATATTAACGTTTTTAAATGCTAAATGCTTAGAAGCAATTTAGCTAATTTATTTATTGATATAAATATAATGTATTTAAAATAAAACAGTTTAATTTATCTAAAATAAAATATTCCTATATTTTATAATATTACCGTTTTTAAATGCTAAATGCTTAGAAGTAATTTAGCAAATTTATTTATTGTTATAAAAATTCCCTGATCTATGCTCATTAAGTGTCTTAATTTAATAGCACTCCCAATTTATTTTTAGGAATTTTGTCTAAAGCTAAACGTTTCGACAAATTGCACAAATTTAATATGCCCAGAACTCTAGACATTGGACTGACTTGAAAAAAATTTCTTGAGCAATTTGCTAGCCAATTTAATGGATAATTTTTGTAAAATTATGATTAATTTGCAGATTGCGTTATAACGTTGCGCATCACGCTAAGATTTCCTGTGAAATGACAGCCACAACTTAACTGAAATTAAATTATAGTGCAGAAAATAAAAAATAAAAACCAACTCCAATTTACACGGGTGCAAATTTGTAAGCAAAATAATTAAATGTAATTTGGCAAGAAGTGAATGACAATTAAAATTCAACACTTTGAAAAAAAAAACTGGTAATAAGTTGTACAAGTAGAGCAAGAGCAGCTTTTGCAGAGGTTTCTCTGATTACTCAGAAAAGAGAGAAAAAAAAAACAAATTTTTTTGACAGTTAAATGCAGTTAAAATTGGAGCGCAAAGATACAATTACCAGAGCAACACCTGAGACACCGAGAGTACGAGCCACTCTATTTCAAAGCCAAACAAATTGGCATTAAAAACTGAAGCGGAAAAAGTCAAACAACAGCCAGTACAAATATCCAAATATCAATAGCAAACATTGGTCAATACTTGGAAACACACACGCACAAAAAAAAAAAAACAATTTTCATAAGTTTGCATTTTGAGCACACGACCCGTAATGATTACATAAAGTCAAAACTTCACTCTCTACGCCTTGCTTCGATCCAACCCGCATCGATTCCGAAAACCCCCCAATCAGTTATCGGTCCACCTATGGACGTCATTTAACTGCAAATGTTGCCTCAAAACTCTGATCCGGTTTCGACTTGGCCACGAACTATGTAATGCTAATGTAAACATACGATATATATATATAAATATATATACATATGCAACTCCCCCCGGACAGACATAACTGAAACAATAAAGGAGTTGCCTTCCCCGAAAGTCCGAGTTAATGAAAGTTCAAGTGAAATTGGCGAAAACCGGTTCGTTTAGGTCAAGTTTTTAAAGCGATGCGAGCAAATCCAATTATGTTCAAGGCCGAAAACCAAATAATTTTTTTTTCTTTTCGGAAAATCGAAATCGAAATTTTTGAAAGGCCCGACCGTTAACAGTTAAAGCAATTAATTAGCTGCAGTTGTGCAGGTCTTTTAATTAACAACAAGTTCAAACTGAAATAAATTATTAATGCTACACATATTGGGCAAACTTTTATGATATATGTGTAAACATTTTAATTAAATTTCAATTGAATTAAATAACCAAAATTGTTGAGATTGCTGAATACTTGTAAATTTTCACACCAATGCATTTTAAACTTGAAGCAGGTGTTTTAATTTTTAATTGTGATGGTGTTTTAATCAGAAGTAAATTTAAAATAAAATAAAATATTTGTGATTGTGATATTAAAAAAAATATTAATTTTCAATTTATTAAAAATTATGAATTTTCTCTAAACGGAATTGATGCAGTTTTTTAAGCCATATCAAACAAATTTATTAATCTTCAAAACTGCAGGCCTTTTAATCAAGTCAAAATTTGAAATAAAATAAAATATTATTGCTACAAATAGTGCATAAATTTCTATGATATATGCATAAATATTTCAATATAATTTAAATTTAATAATATGAAAATTATCGGAAGTGATTTCCCTAGAATCAATTTTAATTTTTTAAGCCAAATCAAGCACATTTAATAATCTTCAAAACTGCAGTCCTTTTAATGAAGTCAAAATTTGAAATAAAATAAAATATTATTGCTACAAATATCGGATAAACTTTTATGATATAAGATTAAACATTTCAATTAAATTTAATAATATAATTATATGTTATAATGAAAATTATCGGGACTTTTAATACTTTAAAATTTTCTCTCCAATCAATTTTAATTTTTTTAAGCCATATCAAGCACATTTATTAATCTTGAGGTGACAGCTGTGTTGGCTAGCACGAACTAACAACGCTAATAACTTGCACTTTCTACATATGGCCAATGCTAATTAGTCTTATCACATGACTTTTACTCTTCAAGTTCACTTTCCGTTGAAAATGAGCAATTATGACGGCGCTTTTCCAGCCCCAAGCCTCAAGCATTGACTTAATACTTAATAAATCTTCAAATTGACAGACCAATAATAATAAAACACACAGAAATGACAACATTATGGAGAGAAGAAATGGAAAAAACTAGACATAGACTAAAAAACTCAGACGTTCAAGAAAAAAGAGAGACATTAAAATAAAACGCGAGTCCAAAAGCCACATGAGAAATGTGGTGGAAAGAAAAAAGAAAGTGCAATGTTGTTGTATCGTATGTGTAACTTGGAGCATATAAAGTGTTCATGATATATATACATATATCTATCTATATGTTTGTGTAGAGAGTTAACGGCACTTCAACAGAGAGTAGAGCAGATTTTCTGGAACACTACAACCCGTATCATCTTGCTGGGCCACTTTTCCTTTCAAATTGCATATCATACGCTCATCATGATGCCACTGGAAAACACTTGCATCAAAACAAAAGACAAAACAAAAATCCAAAAAATCCAAATAAATAAAAATAACAAACAAAAAAAGTGTCATTAGCTGTGGGCCATGTTTTTGTTTTGAACTGCCAACTGGAGCTCGCTTTGAACTTGGCTAATAACAGCTTTGCTTTCATGTTAATCGTTTGTGTAAACATTTTAAGCTCAACATTTGCTCAACACTTTTCTGCTAACAATTTGTTAAACAACTAAATATTAAAAAACTCATCATTAAACGCTCGAGAGTCGCGTGTCCAATTTTCTAACCAACTTGCTAATTTGTAAGCCGTGAATAACTTGATTTTTGGGGATACCTTTTAGGCCAAAAAGTGTCTACTCATTTCTAGCTGCATTTTATGCTTCAAACCAGTTTTGTAGCAATTCTAAGCATTTTACCTGTTCTGGAGAAAAATTCTGTAAACGCGGGAAAATTCAATGAAAAGGAAAAATCAATGCAATTAAATGAAAATTTTGTAGGCTACCTGCTTTATTGTTGTTGTAGCTGTCGATTGATGGCAACTCTAGGTAGGTAGAATTTCTTTATGTAGCTAAGAAAGAAAATAAAATATTTAAGGGTACTTTTAACCTGGATAGATAAAAGAGAATACGTAAAAAATATACCACAATTATCGCAGTGTAGAGCTAGAATATTTGAGAGCCCTCTGAAAACATTTGGGTATAATTATGTGCATAGTTATTTCAAAAAAACTAATATTCAATTAAAAAAAATTTTTAAATTGCTTTAAAATTCGTGCTATAATTTATTTTATTTTTAAACATTTTTTTATAACTTTTAAATGCGAGCTCTAATTTTTTATATTTGCATTTATTTAAATGTGTAATTTAGAATAACAAAAATTTCAAATAAAAAGATTTCGATTAAAATAAAATCTCTGTCTAAATTAATTAGTTTATTTAGCACATGTTTGGCTTAATTTCAAACCAACTACCAACTAAAGCAAATTAGTTTAATAGCTGTCAAAATCTCTGAATTAAAATCTATTGCAATTGATGTATTATCAATACATTTACCGGAAATGTTTTTTATCTGACGCGCTTTTTGTGGCTTTTTAAACTGCATTTAATGATCTAATCAGTCGACGCTGTTCCACTGACCCAAAGCGCACAACAAAAACAAAAAAAAACTTGAAATCTTCAAGCAGAAGACGAAAAAATGCGCCTTATAAAACCGTTTTTAAAACTAGCCCGTAAATGGCTAATTAATGCAGAGTCAAAGCGATCGAAACGAAAAATAAAGCTTAATTCAAATTGAAAGCAGTTACACAGAGCCAACAACTGCAGGTGTGTGAGTATCTGTGTGTGTATCTATGTGTGTGTGTGTGACCTAGTTGCAGGCGTTGGTCGCGCATGCGTCAGACATAAACAACACCAGCCAAAAAACGCTAAAAACCAAATATTCAACTTGAGGTTCAACTCGCAGCAAAAGTAGAAAGTGATTTCGATTTTCGACTCTTGACTCGGGCAGAACAACAGCCAAAAAAGCAAAAAAAGGCACACAGACTCAAGTATTTTGATACCCTGGAAAATAGCAATAGCAACTAGTTTATTTGGATCAAATACGTCTCAAATTGCCAACAATTTTTTATTAAACAAAGAAATCGATATTCAGCTCTTAGCTATCTATAGTTCTTAATTATAACTAGAGTTGAAAGTATAAGCCAGATTTAAATAATAAAATATCTAAAATCATTACGTTCAATAAATATAGCTTATAAATAATAAAAATAAAATTAATATTCAATACTAAAAAAATATATAGTTATTCTTATTAATTTTAAATATTATTATTATTTAAATAGACTTATGATAAGCATAAATAAAATCATGCAATGACAATGAGTCAAAATCATGCTTTATTTGCAAATTTTTATTTGAAATTAAAAAAAAATTTGATTCTGTATTATTTTATTATTATTATACAAAATATTATACCTTGTTTGAAAAACATTTAGCTATTGTTTTATACTTGTTTGCCAGTTGCCTGTCAAAATATAAAATATATTAATAAAACAATTTGTGGAGACAAATCTTGAGATAGAATATATATGTTGTAGATGTAGTAACTTTGTTGCTATGCGCATCATTTCCGCCTAATAATAATTTATAGAGAATAGACTGATCATAAAATTCATTAAACAAATTTAGAATTTTCACGCAGCATAGCAACCGTATTCTTCTTCAAGTTTATTAAATAAATATGTGTCTCAAGCTGTCATAAAGTCAAATTAAAATTCCTCAATAAAAAAACCTAGACTCTGGCAGTTTAGTTAATTTATCTATGGCAAGACAGACTAATAGAAATTCGCATAGCCAAAAATAGCACATTGTGTTGGGAGGGAAAATATGCATGTAGGTTTATGGTTAGTGTATGTAAAATTCGGCTTGTTCTTTTTTTCAAATTGATTGTTGTTGTTGTTTTTTTTTGTGGTAGGTGCTCAATGTTGATTTGTCAGCCTCGAAGGCAAAAGCTCTAAACTAATTAAAATTCATTGCAAACATTTATGTGGCAACAATTGTAAGAAATGCGCAAAGGTTGTTGGCTGTTGCCAAAAAAAAATAAAGACAGAAAAAACCGGACTGATTGAGACGAGGCAAAGAAACAATATAACAAATAAGACACAAATATTTTGCTTTTTGGAGTTGACAATCAAAATCCACAAATTGTTTGTATTTTGAGCTATGACACGCCCACCAGCTAAGGTCAAGACAGAGCGTCTTGTGTTCTACTTCAATGACTTGACCCACATTTTTTTTGGTAGCCACCCACAAGGCAAATTGGGGAATTCAGCATTTGCGAAAAAAAACAGAAACAATAACGAAATTCAAATATTTAAATATTAATTAATATTAATTTTGTAATTTTGTAATTTCTTGGTATTTATGCTTTGTGCGTTGCTTTAGCTGTTGTTATTTTGTTTTATTTTATTTTTTTGGTGCCGAAATATTCAAAAAAAAAAAAAAATCCAAACAAAAAGTGAAAGTTGTGGACTTTATGATTTGGCAAAAATGGAAAACTTGTTGAATTAAGTATTTTGCGGTTTGTTTTTTCTTTCTTCCTTTCGGCGCTGCAATCAATTGGCGATGCTTTTGTTGTGTATAAATAAATCACTTACATAAAAAAAATTATGTTATCAAGAAGCAGGTAACAGGTGAAAAAAGAAAATACAACAAAAATGAGGCTGCGCAAACCCAAGGCGGTAAATCAGGATTATATAACTTCGCTGACTTTATTGATGGAAATACATACATATATATATGTACACACATAATGCAACTGCAGCAACAAGTACCTGCCACACATGCACCTATATATAGGTGTTTTAGCAAACGCTGGTTATATCCAGAAAATACTGGATAACGCATAAGCAATCAAACAAAATTTCACTGATGGGATTCCATTATGTATGTTGCAATAGTTGCAGCTTATTTTTTTTGCAAAATGACTAAAGTAATTAATGGATATTAGTTGATTTTTCAACAAAAAAAAATTGATAGGGAGTTTAATTTATGCAAGACTTTGAAAAAAAGAAATATTGTTTCATTAATATCTTTTGTGTTTATTAATTGATTTCAATGCGCTTTTAGGATAGACAAATATAATGTTAGGGAGTATTTTTTATGCATTACAACATTCAGTGCATAAAATGAGGAAAGCACCAAATATTGTGATATATGTATATAATATAGTTTTTGTAGAAAAATATGGAAATAAAAAAATTTAATTTTTAGAAAAATTAATATAAATATATAGAGTTTATCTACGAATTTTTCGTAGATATAAATTATTTTTATAAAATGCAATATGATCAAGACTCCTTGTTATCTTCGATATTTTACTATAAACCTTTTTACAAATTAAATATAAAATATATATTGCTATAGCTTATCCAAACTGAATATGATCTGTAATGACCCCAAAAAGCAAAAGCAATAAGGAAACCAAAAAAATTACTTGAAACAGCGAAAAAAAATGCTAAAGATATATGTAAAAAATTCTTTCAAAGAAATCAATATGCATAAAAGCCAACAACAACAAGCAAAAGGGGAACAATAACAAAAACGACAACCATAAACAATAAAACGTTAAAATTGCTTTGGCGTTGACCATAAGCGAAAAACAACAACAACAACAAAAATAATAACAACAACAAAACAACGGCCAAAATGCGCAAGCCCAAACAAAAGACTTAAGCGACAAACTTTTTTGTTTTTTTTATTATTTTTCGTTCGACAACTTTCTCAGCGCTCAGTTCTGTTTTTGTTGAAAAGAATTTCTAATGTGCCGAAAAATAGCCGACAAATGAGTGAATGTTTTTTTAAAAATTGTGTAAATATTTGCATTTTGATTGAAATTGGCAGCTCTTGTGATATATAGTTTTAGAAATGAGCATCTGTTTCTATAAACACATGGCAAGTTTGTTGACCTAGTTCAACGAATTGGCCTACTTATTATGCAGCAATCAGTTTTGATGCTGATTTGATATCTTTTTTAGCATTTTGCTTAGTTTTCTTAGCACGCATTTATGCTAAGGAGCTGGGAAATTCTCAAGGCGTCAATTTAGCCGAACGTGTCAAATGGAAAAGCTAAATTTAATTTGATTGCACAAGTCCATACAAATCGCTTTAGCCACACTAACTGCAGCTAACAGTGATGTTTTGACATCTAATGCCATTTGCCAGCTGATTATGAAAACTGCAGATGAAGCCAAAGTTGAAACTGAAACGAAATTTGATGTTAAAGTTGAGGCTTGCATCACAATTGTTAGGCTCATTAATGAATATTTTTCGAGCTGCTGTTATGCATTTTACAATTTGTCTATTTTTTTAGGTTGTTTCATATTTATTTAAATATTTTTGCATAATTTTTTTGATGAGGAAACTACGAATTTTTATGGCAAATCGGAGAGAGAGAATATTAAATATAATAATAATTGACAAAGCAGTGAAAGCAACTTTATCAAAAAGTCGAGTGCATTCATATGATAAGCATTATTAACTATGACAGCAAGAGTGAAACTCTGTGATATATAATTATGAGCAGCGAACAAAAAAAAAACGCTAGTAAAATTGTATTAAAACTGCACTGAGAGCTGGAAAAATGACAGCTAACTCAGCTTAGCTAGCAAAATGTTGATTAGATGATTTTCACAAAATTTAAATACAATTAAGAACAGGCTGATTGACTTATAGTTTCTCCGGCAGCTGACAAAATAATATTTATTTATTGATTTATTTATTTATGTATTTATTTATTTATTTTTTTATTTATTTTTTTATTTATTTTTTTATTTATTTATTTATTTGCTTATTTATTTTTTTATTAAAATTAAATTAAATTTCAAATTCTCAGACGTCTTTGAGAAATTAAGTTATTAAAGGCTGAAATGTCAAAATCTAGCTATACTTATTTGCCTCAGTCTTTAACACTTGAGCTGCAAATGAAAAGCGACTGAAAAATTTGAAATTTCAGCTATTTGAGAGTCTGTGTATTTGTTAACTCATTGTCTGGCCTTTTAACACAAATTGTATATGTATATGTATATATATAATATGCATTTGCCGGGCACAATCATAACAAACACCTTTAGACATTGCCAACTGTTGACACAATAATACTCCTTTCGGTTGGCGTTTTTATTTTATTTTGGTTTTTTTTTCGTCTCTCAACTCTGTGCATTAAATCACTTTGACATAATGAACCGTTATGCCAACAAAAGTCTCCTAACAAATGTACAAACTTGAGCCGTAACCTTGACTGAAGCGACACCACTAAACCCAAAAACTTCAAAATCATAAAAGTCTAGAGTGAACTCTATTACACATTTTGTAATCTTTATTATTTGTTGTTCGTTACAATTTAGTAAAAGTGCAGCGTCAGTAGTCGTTGAACTCGTTGAATCCAAATGGAAAGCTTCAGTTGCATCTGGTATTCGTGTCTAAATTTATTGAATGCACAATCATAAAAAATCGACCATCTGTTTGGATATAGCATGCAGGTGCCAAAAACTATTATCACGCTCTTTATGATTTACAGCTTCATTTTGTGGAAGTTTGTAAATCATAAACTCTAACTGTTTATACCAACTATGATGATAAATAGCAATTGTTAGAGGATGGATTGACTTAAACATCATATTTTTATACAAATGGAAGGGAATAATTTATATAAAAATGGAATTTTAATTCGAAATTTGAAGAACAAACAAAGGTTTAATAAATGTAGTCAAAAATAGTATTAAATGATAATTAATTAATAATATAAAATACGGGAACTACAGAAAAATTCAAAAACAATTTATTTCCATAATTATTAGTAATTTTGTTACCGAAATTCAATAAAATAAATAGATATATATATTATTAAAATAATTATTTGTTTTATTTTAAGACATGATGGCCTTAAAAATTACATTTAGAAGTTGATTGCAATTCAACATAAAAAGTATTGAATACAAATAATATAAATAGAAAAATCTTTATTTTTCATTATCTGTTGTTTTTCTGAAGAAATTTATTAAATTAAAACTTCAATAGATCCACTAAATTTATGATGATATTTATGATTGATATTTATGAGTGATATTTATGAATGATTTCTTGCATCTCTGCTTCAGTTATTGGATTTCCAAAATTTAATGGTTTAATGTCAATTTAGTAATTTATAAATGTCCTTCAGTTTGGGTAAATCTTACATATTTCATAAATGGCTTAATGTATTATTGTTGCTTGTTTCTTCCTTCTTCCATTGTCATTGTTTTTTGTTCACTTTTTTGTTCGTCTTGAAGTTTTCTTTGTCATTAGGCTGAGTTTTGTGCAATTATAATGCTAATGTTCTATTCATGTAGTGTACATAAAAGCATTTTGTTTAACAAATTCATAATGCCAAATGGCAAATGGGCCTAGGCGACATGCTGAATTTGGTATTAGCAATTGCGCAGCGGCAAAATTTCAAAAAAATAAAACCAGAAAAAGAAACACGAATTTAAAAAAAATATAAAAGGAAAAAATATAAAAAAAGTGATATTAAGTGCTGAATTTTACAATTAAAATTCTGATTTTAATACATATCAAACCCACAAATCTACACAACAAAGCTTTTAAATTATTGTTACAATCAACTCTGATTTTAAAGGATAGTTATCGATAATTATTTGGAATATCAATGTTTCTGAAATATTAACTTAACTTCCAGAAATTGACGAGACTTACGGCTATCGGTAGCCAAGCATAAAGGTATTCATTGAAGACTATAGATTTTCTGCCACCACATTGGGCATATAGTTTACAGATATTACACACCTCCTTCACGTATTCCTCATCAGCTTTGTTCAAAGGTCCAACAGCAGTAAATCCTTTTCCTTCATATTCAAAGCAAACATAATCTTCCAATGAATCTAAAATAAATAAAATAATCCTTTAATAAAAATTTTTTCAGAATATTGCAATTAATTACCCGTTAAAGCCCGAAACTGTGGTACGCACTCTTTTAGTGGACGATTTGCATCCGCATTATAATCATGTATTACCTTATCCTCATCTTCTTTATGTCTAGAAGCTAATATGTCATTTCCTACATGAATGCAACCTTCAGTATGGTTCTGGCAGTCAATACACACATTCTCGGCATTAACCTCTGAAAAATTTAGATTATAACGCATGTTTTGATATTGATTTGATAATGTGCATTACCTTTCAGATAGATGTGGGTGAGGAACAACAAACTAAGAATATTCCACATTATTTAGCAAATATAGGCAACTTCTATAATTTTGGAGATTTTTTTAATAGACTCATTCGTTTGAATGACACATAAATCTTATAATATCTGGGGAAACAATTTTTGACTGAAGCAAAGTTGATAAATAAATTACGTTTCAAATACTAAATAGATTAATTAATTAATTACGTATTTTATAAATAAATTTAATACCTTTTTTTTGCACATTTTTGATGGCTGAATAATGGTGCTTTGTACTTTTTTTTTTTAAATATCGAAATAAACATCTTTCTACTGGATATGAAGAATTACCATAAGACACAAATTTTAACTACATTTCTAAAATAAGATAAATAATAAAAAATTATATAAAAAATTTATTTTGGCATTTAATTGTTTATTAATGTTAAAAATAAAATATTTTATTTAATAAAAAAAAAATTTTTAAAAAGAGAGATGCGCCCCCGGGTGGACTCGAACCACCAACCTTTCGGTTAACAGCCGAACGCGCTAACCGATTGCGCCACGGAGGCAGCTGAGCACTGTGTGTCAAAATACATTTTCGTGTGTATGTAGAACATTTTTGTTCGATTTGGTGTGCTTGGCATTTACAGGCAGCTTGAACTAAGTTCTAGTCCAAGGTGACCTCGTGGCCTCCGTGGCGCAATCGGTTAGCGCGTTCGGCTGTTAACCGAAAGGTTGGTGGTTCGAGTCCACCCGGGGGCGCATCTATATTTTTTACTTTTTGTTTAAGAAGATTAGTTTTTCTTTAAATATTTAATATTATTATTAAATATTTACAGCAAAATTAACGCTTAACTGTGGGATAAAAAGCTATAGCAAATATTTTATTAGCTTTGCTGTAGGATAAAAAAAAGTTAGCCTTTCGCACCCAATGATGAATAGTTTTTATGATTCCCTCGCACGTACTTGACTTCTATAATCATGTTAATGTGCGTTATTAGTTTTTTTTCTGTCGGCTGAACAAGGGCAAATTTTTTATTTTTATCGAATTCATTCGGAAAACACAACTACGAACATGAACCGCAGTAGAAACAATGCATGTTTTAAGTTGAAGGCATCAATGAACAAAGTCAAATTGTAGTACAAATAAACCTCGCTTTTGAGTGCCGACTGACCCATTATTATAGCACCGATCTGGCTATAACTTTGCTTTAGGTTTTTACTATAGTTAGACACGCAATTTGTATACAGATATCACTTGATTATTACTGATTTTTATATAAATTTTATAAAAATCTTTGCAGATGACTTGCGGCATATCTTGTGTCGATAAGACACTGAACAAATCGTTCTATCATCTGGGCATATGCATAGCCAAACATCCTGGATATTTTGTTATCATACCAGTGATGATAACATTGCTCTGCATGACTGGGTAGGTATTATCAATAAAAAAATGTTTGCTTGTATTTGAATTAATTGCATTTTATCTATAATTTTTGCAGCTATCAGCAATTAAAATATCAAATCGATCCCGAGTATCTATTTTCGCCCATCAATGGCGAGGGGAAGGCCGAACGTGCGATTGTTGAGCAATATTTTAAAGTGAATTATACGCATCGCTTCAATGTGGGACGCATTACGAGGCCCGGTAAGTTTTCATTTTTATTTATTATTTTTTCTATATGCAAGCGTTGAAATGCGTTAGCCATAATGACAAACATTGGGCAAGTGAAATTGTTGGCTTGTTGGCGCTCAGTTAAATTCAAAATTGCAACATTCCCCCATTTGTTTTTGCACTCTGTCGGATGTGTTGTAGTCGTTGTGAGTTCCTCAAAAATATTGTAAATAATATACCTAAATAGTCCCACGTTCAGTTCAAAACTGAAAATCGTATTTACTTATGTACAAACATATATACTCTGTGTTGTATGTATACGAATGGTGGGCATCATTTTGTTAAGCTCTTGAACTGAGCTGCGTCTCTACACGCTATTAACTATACTAAATGGTTTATTAGCCAAAGTCAGCAACATTGTCTAGCTAAACAAATTATGCGCAATTGTCAAATGACAATATTGTGTCAGTGCTAAGACAGCTGTAGTAAGTCAAAGTAGTAGAACAATATAAATACAAAAACGTGCACAGAAAAGTTGGCTGACATTTAAAAAGTACAATAAAATAATCTATATCGGTACACAACATAGGAGAAGCTACATACCAAAAATTGTATCTCTAGCTCTTATAGTTTGTGAGATCTAGGTGTTCTACGGACAATATCAACTCAGCTCGTCGGACTGATTAAAATTATATATTTATGATGTAGTTTGCCACGCCTTCTTCCGTGTGTTACACTATTTTAATATACCCTTTTGTACATGTTTAAAGTAAAGGGCCTAAAAAAGATTTAAAAAAAAACAAAAGAAATTTTATTTGTTTTAAAAAAAATCTTCCCATACCGGGAATCGAACCCGGGCCTTCTGGGTGAAAGCCAGATATCCTAGCCACTAGACCATATGGGAGGCTAAAAAAAATACTCAAATATTATTGAGAGCTAAAAGTAAAAGCTATAAAGCTAAAAATGGCGGAATATACAGTTTATAATACTTATATAAACTGCAAACAGTGCATCATTAACCTCAAAAAATGTCTTATAAAAAGCGCCCACGTAAATGAAGAAATAATATGTTTGTAATAAGTTTTGAAAAGTTTTTATATTTGTAACACGTATCCCCCCCAAAAAAAATGTTGCACAAATAAACAAAACCTATGAACACAGCGAAATCAAGCGTCTGAAAGCTATTAAAAAATTTAAGTAATAAAACATCTCGCGCGCTCTATGCGATTGCCCGACTGTCTTATACCCTGTAGTTTGTGGGGGGCCTCCTTCTGTCTGTTACATAGGCAAGGGATTATACATTTACAGGGCATACAAATCAACAAAAGTAATGAGCAAGACTAAAAAAAAAGGTTTGTTTCTTAACTGAGCTTTAAAACGAAACACGAAAGATAGATACGCTGTAAATTGCGAATAATTTTTGCAAAAAACTTGGCTTTAGCCTCATTTAGAATATCAAAGCTATCTCGGCTATATCGCTGTGTGCTCGATGTGCAAAATTGTGCAACGGCAAGAACCTAGTTTTCCAATGCGCATCAATTCTGAGATTTCATAAACACCTGAACAATTTGAGCTGGATTTTTGTGGCCCACACTCCCCACTTCACGCCCCTGCACTGCACTCAAGCGCTGAACCACTCGAGCAGCATTGAACTTTGTTTTGACAAACATTAGAAAAATAAAGATGCGCACAGCTTGAGCTTTTAACTGTATATGGGCATTATCTAGTCCACATTTCGAGTCGGTTACGACCAGTTAGCTGCGCTTCGCTTGGCTTGCACTTTATAGGCCTGAAGTTAGACACGAAGGCGATTTTCCAACAAACTACAAGCAACATGAAGATCAAAACAATATATTGTTACAATATATTGCCAACGTGCAACATACTACTGTACCATGTATGTGGCATGTTGGCAGCTAAATAAACTCAAATGCAACTTTCGCCTCGGCCAACAAAAGTGGACTACTAATATGCATTTTCGCTTTTCGTTTGTCGGCTTTGTTGATTTTGTGTAGCGCAACCAAATGTTGCCACAATTTACCAGCGACTTGGTTGCATAAATTGATTGGCGATAATACTATTAACAATTTTACACATATAACATAATAATCATAGTAATCAAAAAAATGATTGGCGATAACATTAACAATTTTACACATAACATAATAATCATAATAATAATAATAATAGTATTCATAATGAAAAACTATGAACGCTATGGAAGTGGCATTTTAACAGCGTCTGCAAACATCTCCCATATTGTCTAGTGGTTAGGATATCCGGCTCTCACCCGGAAGGCCCGGGTTCAATTCCCGGTATGGGAAATATGGAGTGATCTGTTCACAAAATTTTTATTTTTTTTTTTATTTTTATACCCTGTACTTATTTTTGAATGCACCCACTAAATGTACCCATTAAAAAATGAATATAGGGATAATAACTTTGGGAGAATGTGTTTAACAGGCCCCCCCCATAAAGTATATATATTCTTGATCTGGGCAACGAGCTGTGTCGATTTAGGCCTGTCCGTCCGTCTAGATGAGTGCGTAGATCTCAGCAACTATAAGAGCAGTCGTTTTGGTCATTATTGAAAGGTAATACGCAGAAGTTTCAAATCTTAATGACACGCCCCTTCCGCCCACTATGAACATCAATAGAATACATTGACCAATTAAAGCAATACAAATCTATCTACGTGAAATATGTTCACAGTAGTTGGTAGGTCTAAATAATGCGCAGATATAGTTTATCTTAAGTATTGGATGCTACGCCCCTTTTACGCCCTAATAGCCCGAATAGCGTAAGTGTATCATAGCGTAAGTGAAATCAATTAAATTGCCTGGACGCAAATGAGAGAATTATATTCAAAATCCAACGCAATCACTGTCAATATTTAGTGTTATCAGCAGCAAAGGTGTTCCATCTCTTGCTATAATTCGAAGCCACTTGAAATGTATCTCAATGTCTGCATTATCAAATGTATCTTAAATTGCAGCAACGTGCACTGTTTGGCTAAACTATGAATGAGAATTCATTCACAAATACCTGGGGAAACGTGTTGAGCCGCACGTTCTTGATAAACGAAATTATTGGAAACAATGTTTGACAATATTGATAGAATTGCTAGAGTATCTATGAGATACATATGCATGTGTGTAGTTTGTATGTATGTAGATGAGCCTCGACTGACGCAAGTATGAAACACGCTGCATTTGTTATGGCGCATTAAGCACACATACACAATTTGTACAATATCAAAGTGGAAGTGACTTTATGGCACACACGAAATAAGTAATAAAACTTAAACGAAACTGATTCAAATTATTGTCACGTCGCCACACAATGAAGGCGCTGGCACTGAAGGAGGCCTAGCTATCGTGCTTACTACAAACACACGATACATGTGCGAGAAGCTGCTCTGCACAGTGGTGCCAAATAGGGTCAACGTTTGATTGAATTTGCACAATTGCTGATAGCCACACTAAATAGTGTTTTAGACACTGTACTTTATAGCAAAATATTAGAGGGTATATTAAATCAATGCATATGAAAAATGTGTGATATACCCTGAAGAAGCGTGATAGATCTTACAAAATATATATATACCCGATCAGGTCGACGAGCGAAGTCGATATAGCCATGTACTACTGTCTGCCTATCCGTTTGTTTACATTACAATCGGATAAGCAACAGCAAAGATATGCAACAGACTATTTGCTCGACTGTTGTGTATTATTGAATCACAAAGTATAGGTTTTCCTGCTATCAACTACGTCCAACTGTAGCCTTTTGTCCGACTGATATGCTCCGTCCCATTCAATTTCATTCCCTAACAAATTCCTATAAAATTTTAAATAAAACAGTAATTGAATTTTAACAATAGTATTTTATTTTATAACTACATTGTGCAATTAATTTATATTTTTAACAAAATTTCTACTGTACAACATGTAAAAGCCACATTCTTTGCATCGGTCTATAATTCAAAATGATATAAAGGCATATTGGCATATAAATTACGTGATAATTCCTTATGGTAGTGCCACTATTTGGCTCCATTTTGCAACCGCATGTTCTCTGGCAGTCTTTGCATAATTCCTCAACTTCCAAATGACTTTTAAGCAGCTGTGAATTTCCGACTGCCAAGCAACCAAGTTTTACTGATAAAAAACATACTTTGCTCTCTAGGTTGTCTACGTAAACATTGACGAATTTTGAATATATTGAAATGCACAAAAATTTATATAAAAAATTTTTACCAATGATTGTATACTCAGGTGGCACGCAGCTTGTCAAATTCTTATTAATTTCATTACCTGCAGCAAATCTGATCTTGCCTCGATCAATCGGAGCTGCGGCAATTTGATTGCGCTTTATCTTGCATCGAAAATCGCTCCATTCTGTGCAATCTGGGCACATATTATAATTAACTGTGGTCGCTGCAAATAAAAAATTTAGCAAGTTGCTTAAAGACCCAGTTAAAACTCACCGTTGACCGATTTCGATAGCACATATGTCAAAAATAAAATGCCGAAAAATTTTAACATGTTAATTTTGTACAAATTTGGAACTTTTATTGTAGAAAATTGAAAATAATTTTGTCAAAACATAACTGACAATAAAAGCCAAAAACCTTAAACTATGTAGAGTTGAGGACAATAGAAATATGTATCAATGTGCCACGACCTTCATAGCTGGGGGCGGAAAAAAATAAAATAATAATAGTAATAATAAACTAATTGGTACTGCACGTGGCGGCAACAGGAAGACAAACATCTATTAATCGTAGCTAATGCATTGTCTTCTCTATGCAAACAATTGCAGGTCGTTTTGGTCGAGTCATCGTCATACCCAAAGATGGCGATGACAATATGCTGCGTCGTGAGATCTTTATGGAGCTGCGACAATTGGATAATCTAATACAGAATGCAACCGTTACATATGATGGTGATACATTCACCTACAAGGATACTTGTGCACGCTGGGAGAGCGAATGCTTCGAGAACGATATATTAAATTTGGATGCGCTCATGGATGATGTGAGTACAGATTACGGATATGTTTGTGATAATTAATCTTGATTAACATTTTTAACATTTATACAGATTGAATCGGGTCAGCTGAATCTAACCTTTCCCATCATGTTTAATCCTGTTACTTGGGATGCGCATGCCTTTCCCGTCTTCTTTGGTGGCACAAAAGTCAGCGAGGATAATTATATTATAAGCGTGCCAGCCATACAGTTAGTTTATTTTGTAACGGCGGATACGAAGCGTCAGGATGCCAAGTAAGTCGGAGTAAAAGCTTTAAGCTGCTTAAACTTAACTTAAGAAATGAGCTTTATTTATGATATGATATACTATATGCGATAAAATCGGTATTTGAATTCACTTGTTGGTCGAGTTTTTATAGATCGCTTCATATTGATCATCTTCAGTATATCTCTCAATTTATGAACTTTTATATTAATGCTCTTTTTCCTTTCCACTTTCTAGGGGCGCCGAATGGGAGGAAACATTCTTGCGGGTGGTAGGCAAGGCGGAGACTACGGGCATGTTCAAGCACATATCGGTATCCTATTTCGCCTCACGCACCCTCGATCACGAGCTGGAGAAGAATACCAAAACGGTTGTGCCCTACTTTAGTTCAACTTTTCTGCTTATGGGTTTGTTCAGGTAGGTTGTAATATCTTAAATTAAAACCAAACCTAATTAAAATTGATATTTACTTCAGCATAATTACCTGCATGATGGGCGATGCTGTGCGTTCGAAGCCCTGGCTAGGTTTAATGGGTAATATTTCGGCCATAATGGCAACACTGGCGGCCTTTGGCCTGGCCATGTACTGTGGCATTGAGTTCATTGGCATTAATCTAGCCGCACCCTTCCTGATGATAGGTAAGTACATATATTCTTTTAATTATTTAGCATAGTTTGATTTATATTTTCTGGTTCTTTTAGGCATTGGCATCGACGACACCTTTGTCATGTTGGCTGGCTGGCGCCGTACACCTGCCAAAATGCCTGTGCATGAGCGCATGGGTCATATGATGTCAGAGGCAGCGGTATCTATTACCATAACATCGGTTACCGATTTCATATCGTTCCTGATTGGCATTATCAGCCCTTTCCGCTCGGTTAAGATCTTCTGCACATATTCCGTGTTCGCCGTTTGCTTCACCTTCATGTGGCACATCACTTTCTTTGCCGCCTGCATGGCCATATCGGGTTATAGAGAACGCAAGAATTTGCATGCCATATTCGGTTGCAAGGTGAAGCCCATGTCAGTGGCTATTAAAGGTAAGTTCAGTATGCAATTAATGGGAAATTGTAGTTTACTTGATGTTGATACTGCTTATCTGTTTACTTTTTAAGAACATTGCCTTAGAGAAACATTTTAATATACAAATACTTTAACAAAGTGGCTTTTAAATGTATCTGCTAGCCACTCGACTCTCGCCAACGACCATACCACGCTGAATACATCGGTTCTCGTCCGATCACCGAAATTAAGCAGCGTCGGGCGCGGTTAGTACTTAGATGGGGGACCGCTTGGGAACACCGCGTGTTGTTGGCATCGTCCAAACAACTATTTTGCTCCCTAAATTTAATGGAATATATTTGTATATTATATATTAATTATAGAAAATTATATTTTTCTGTAGTATTATTTTCCTTCATTAATTATTTGCTGAATTCGATTTATTTTATATCTATAAATACCTCCATTTTGAGATACAAATGTATCCGTAAGCCACTCGTCTCTCGCCAACGACCATACCACGCTGAATACATCGGTTCTCGTCCGATCACCGAAATTAAGCAGCGTCGGGCGCGGTTAGTACTTAGATGGGGGACCGCTTGGGAACACCGCGTGTTGTTGGCATCGTTCAACAACTTTTTTTGCTCTAAAAAAAAAAATATTTATAGATTTATAGTAAATTATTTATTTAGTGATATTTACTGTAATTTGATTTGTATTAATTACTTTCTTTATTCAATTTATATTTATTATTTTTTATTATTTCGCTTAACGAATTTTTAAAATATTTTGTTGCTTAAAAAAATTTGTATAGCTATTCTATAAATATTTTTTTAAATACTGCTAAAATATTTAACGAGTTTAGTTAAATGGAATACATTTAAATAATAATTATATAAGCGAATAAACAAGTTTTCCAGCCCCTCAGCCAAGTCTGCTGGCTGCAATTCTGTTTGGTATTTCATGTATTGTCGATTGCCTTAACTGCTTTAAATGCTCGTATGTCTTAATAGCAATAATCCTATGTGGAACACCTTACATTATTTTGGTCTGTTTGTGTTAATGCTTTTGATTTTGTCAAGCATAAAAATTAAGTAGTTTATAACGTTCGACTGAGCATTATTGATGACGAAACTTGGTTATTTGCTGGCCATTAGACGTTGCTTTTGATACAATTTAAGTTTGTCCAACCATGACAAGGTCCACATGTATCTGTAATTGCTTTGGCAACAGAACAGCGCAGAACCGGCTCATAGTCAAGCTGATTAGCCGATAGAGTATAAAACAATCAGTGGCAGCTGCAACATGAACTTGATCATGGAACAGAAAAATAATAAGAAGCAAAAACTCGACTAGGCGACTGTAGAGCCAAGAGCTAAGAGCCAAGCGCCTAGAGCCAAGAGTACATGAGAGCAAACCACAATCAATTGAGGTCAATGGCAACTGGACTTGAGCGTAGCGTCTTGTTGACTCCATGATTCAACTTTATATTTATTGCGTTTTGTTTGTTTTGTTGCAGAGAAACGGAACTTCCTCTACAAGGCCATAATGGCTGGTGGCATCGATCACAACGATCCGGATAATCCCATTGACAACAAGGACCACATGTTCATGGCCTTCTTCAAGGATAAACTGTCGGCGGTGATCAATAACAAATGGTGCAAGATCATAATCATATTGATATTTGCTACGTATTTGGCTGGAGCTTGCTATGGCGTTACACAGATCAAGGAAGGATTGGAACGTCGTAAATTGTCACGCGAGGACTCATATTCGGTGGAGTTTTTCGATCGCGAAGATGATTATTATCGTGAATTCCCCTATAGAATGCAGGTGGGTAAAGTTTCGTACATAATTTAACTACGTTTATTAATTATTGTAAATGTTTGCAGGTTATCATTGCTGGTGCTTATAACTACTCCGATCCTTGGGTACAAGAACAAGTTGAGAATTTGACCAGCACTTTGGAGCATACTTCATATGTGACATCCTCACTCTATACCGAGTCATGGTTGCGTTCCTTTTTATCGTTCATCGATCGCAATAACGATTATCTGAATACGACTATCGATGACGAAGCATCGTTCATAGAGGCTGTCAAAGAACATTGGCTCTTCCCGGGCAATCCCTTCTCACTCGATGTGCGTCTAAATGATGATGATACACAGATTATTGCATCACGATTTCTAATACAAGCCGTCAACATAACGGATACGAATCATGAGAAGGAGATGGTTAGAGATTTGCGTAAAATATGCAAAGATTCGCCATTGAACGCTTCCATTTTCCATCCGTACTTCGTGTTCTTCGATCAATTCGAACTGGTGCGTCCTGTCTCCCTACAGGCCATGGTCATCGGCGCCATCATCATGATGATCATCTCGTTTATCTTCATACCGAACATCTTGTGCTCGCTGTGGGTGGCCTTTTCGGTCATTTCGATTGAACTAGGCGTGGCCGGCTATATGGCCTTGTGGGATGTCAATCTGGACTCGATATCTATGATAAATCTCATCATGTGCATAGGCTTCTCTGTGGACTTCACTGCACACATTTGCTACACCTATATGTCGTCGAAGAAGCGCAGTCCCAAGGCCAGAGTACGTGAGGCATTGCACTCGCTGGGTCTGCCCATAGTGCAGGGTTCCAGTTCGACGATATTGGGCATTATAGCACTATTGCTGGCCCAGAGCTATATATTCTTGGTGTTCTTCAAAATGGTCTTTCTGGTTATCTTCTTCGGTGCCATGCATGGTCTGTTTTTGCTGCCGGTGCTGTTGTCGCTTTTCGGACCTGGATCTTGGCAGACGTGGACGGGCAGGGATAATGGCTCTGACGAGGAGGTGGATGATAGTTTAGATGATATGAAGCTAGGACATGTGTTGGAGAAACCCTTTGCCCAGTCCTACTATATGCAGTATCCCAGCATGGGCCTGAATGGACCCTATGCCTATGGCTCCAAGGGTTTCCTGGGTGCACCTTACAAGGCTTACGGCGTGGATGAAAAGGATCAAGGCTTGGGCACCTCAGGTGAGGATTCCTCCGAGAGCAGTTCCAGTCGCTCACAAAGACGCCAGCAGCTGGAGGCTAATGCTCAGGCTGCTCCAGAAGAGGAGACCGCACAGACACGTCGGCGTTACGAGGATGGCTGGCGTCGTTCCAGCTATCAGAACATCTATGGCAATGGTGGGGCACAGTTTCAGCCCCAACCCGATCTCTATGGCCAACAGGTGTCGGCCGCCGAATGGCGTCAGCGCCTCGACGCACACGAGCAGCAGCATCGTAGCCTGAAGCAGCGAAACAGCGGCTACGAGAACTACGAGCGAGAACGCGATATGCAGCGTACTCGCCGCAATTCGCACGGCGATGTTATCGAAATGCACACGCCCACGCCCAACTCGTCGCTGGATCAGCGCATGCGGCGACAGTATCAGCAGGCGATGCTCGATGCCGAGGACAGCAGCGGCAGCTATCAGCGCCATCAGCCGGAGGCGCCTGCCGTACCAGCAGCACCCTCCACAAAGCGTTATCATCGCCGTCGCTCGTCGGAAGATTCCACGCGGTATCATCAGCGCTGGCCGGCGAACATCGAAGAGCGTCGCGCAAGACGCGCCCATTCGCCCAGTCAGCGACATTCGCACTCGCATGGCTATACAGAGACTGCCGCTGCCGCCAGCTTTGCCCCGCGCTCCTCCTCGCATCACAATCTGTATCAGGCGCATCAGACGCCTACCTATCAATATGGCGACTACTAGCAAGCGGAAACGGAAGTAAGCGCAACTAACAGGGATACAACAACAAGAAATGAAAAGTTAAGCTGATGTAAGAGTGCGCGAAAGAAGCGAAGCGATAATGTTGGGCGAGAACGAGCGATAAACCACAGCAACCTCGAAAGATACCAGAGGGAGAGTGAAGCGAGTTGCGAGTTCAAGCGATAGCGATAGCTTTAACTCGCTCAGCGCGTACGATTGTTTTGGGAGAGCAATGTAACTCGCTTCTTGCAAAGCTTCCACTCTGCCATCTTCTCGTTTTGCTCATCTCTTCTCGCTGTGCTCATCTCTTCTCGTTTTGCTCATCTCTTTTCGCTGTGCCCATCCCTTCTCGCTTCTAGTTTCTCTCTTCTCGCGCGCACTCGGACAACAGCCTAAACTAAAACGAGAAGTTACACAGAGGCAACTGCTTCCTATCATTATTAAGTCTTAGCTATTAATGAAATTTCTATTAAACTAATCTATTTATCTAAGGTATTTTCACAAATGCAATTTACCATGTTTATGCCATTAAAAACACAATTTCTAGCTAAGAAAACTCATACAAAAATTTTATGAAATATACTTTAGGTCCGTCCAACAGCTATTTTAGTTTTTCTTCTTTCCAACAGCAATCTGGCAACGCCAATTGTATGCCTGTTAAGTTGGCTGCGCCTGTTTTGTTTGGCTTCCATCAATGGAAATTGTTATTGTTATCGTTTTGTATATTTGACATGGCATAAACATGATATATTAGTACTCAATTGCCTCTAATTTTGACTTGCCTATTCCCAGAAATTGTTCAAGCCGTATTATCTTTTAGGCAACCTCTGTAGAAGTTTTGATAATATTTAATGCATAGTATATTTTCGGTCATATTCACCACGACTTTTAGCAAATTTCTGCATTTTTATTTATATGAAAAAACCCCCTCGTAACACTATCGAATGCATTTCACGGAGAGCAAAGCGCAAGTCATCTAGTTTAAGTTTTCATATGATACATTTTTAGACATTTAGTGCATATTTCAGTCAGACTTAGGGTTTCCCCCATTAATGAGTGTTTTATTTAAATTAAGCTTAAGTTCCGTAATACTTTTTGTGTAAAGTAATGCATACTATAGCGTTTAAATGAATACTATATAAATAAATGCAAATATTTAAACTAAATATGTAAAAAGCTCTAGAATAATTGTGCAGGCTTTAGCATAAGACGTTGTAGGGAAACAAAAACAATTCTGTCAATATGTTAACGACTTTTGCTATTGAATAAATATTTTATATTTTGCTAGAAAACATTTCTCTCGCTTCAACTAATTGCTTTTTAAATGTCTTTTGATGTGATTTTTATCACAATGCTATATATACAGTGATCAGCTGCAAAATATTATTTATTATTGAACGAGTTTTAAAGCAAAATGTTCTATCTACGCCTATTGCTGTTTCTGTGCAGCCTCCAGTTATGGCATTGCCAGAGAAACCCTGAATTTGAGGAGTTGGAAATTCAATATATTCAGGCAACTGAGTCAACTGCTGCATTAATTTCGGACAATTCTGTAAGACTCAGTTTTGGCCAGGTAGGTTTACAAATAAATTATTGGGAAATTTTTTTTAATAATATATCCCATAAGGCCAATTGGTTTTCGGCAAATCAAATATGCCATCATGCAGGCTTGGCATTGGTTTCTATTCAGAACTCATCGAATTATATTCAAGTCATACGCAGCATTGCCAAAAATGGTAAGAAATTCCCAACATTTATGCATACTTTCGTAAATTAATTATGTTCTGCTTTAGGTTATTTAATGAGCCTTGAAAAATTCTGGCTCGGCGGCAGCAATTTGGCCAATTCTAGCACATGGTCTTGGATGGGCACAGGTACAGATCTCCAATATAATATGTGGGCTGAGAATGAGCCATTGACTGACGAGGAGTCGAATCCCAAAGAGGGTTGCTTGGTGATGGGGCCCGATCAGGCCTGGTACAGTGAAAATTGCTACCAAGAATACTTCTTTATATGCGAAAGGAGATGCAAGGATGCATAGTAATTTCAGAAGATATTCTGTAAAACCATTAATAAAGTAAAAATCTATTGAAATACATTTGACCAAACTTTACTCATAAGCAATTGTAGATTTATTTATATAGATATTTGATGCTTATAAGCGAGAAAATATATACAGCATAATGCCGATAATTGCAAACCAAACTTTTACACAAAAAGTGGTTAAATTATTTGTAAGAAATGGTTTATGGCCGCCAAGGAGGATATCGTTAATGTCGGATCTAGTTTGAAGCGTTCCCTAT
>JAWNNJ010001386.1:0-13553 GCA_035045125.1 Hypselothyrea guttata
ATTTATTGCAAAACATTTAAAATATATAACAAAATATTTATTAAAATGGAGTAGAGATAAGAATGTGTTAGAGTAAGCTGGATGAAATTTAAAAATGCTAGAATTATAACTATAAGCTAGAAGCAAAATATGTAAGCTATTACATTTTGAAATATGCTAAATCTAGCCTATAATAGCCCAAATTGGCAGCACTGTTCCACATGCATACTTGTATGCGTCTTCGTACATGCAAACTGGTATCCGAAAAACATTTGGTGCATCATATCTCTCTTAATTATTGACCGGTTTGGATGCCATTGATTTTGATGCAATTTACAGAATTGGTAGATATTATTGATACTGAAAATATAACATATGTAGATAGATTTGTGTCTCTTTAATATTAATGGTAAGCGGAAGGGAGTGCTAAGGGAGAGCTTAAAAAAATTATGTCATTTAGTACATTTGACACTTAGTTTTCGGATTCATGCGTGTACCAGGTGCACACTGGAACTCCTTGGCGAACTCGGCAAAGTTAGACAGTGATCCAATAACTCGAAACTCTCCGGGTGCATGTGAGTCGGTGGCGATCTGCAGGTCGCGAACACGTGGATCCACATCGTTGCACCATATCTGCGCGTAGCTAATGAAGAAGAGTTGTCGGTTGGTGTAGTTCAATGACTTCAGTTGCTCCTGGGCCAGTTGCTCCTCCATTTGATTGTTCAGCCAGTTGATATACGCTGCATAGGCCAGACGCACGCCGCCATTATCTGCGATATTCTCGGCTTGGTTTAGGCTGGCCGGTAGACGGTTTCCGTAATAGATGTAGCGGCTGTACTGATCCATAAAGCAGCGCTGACGAATCTTAAATTGTTCTGTGGATTCCTTGTCCCACCAGTCGTTGCTGTTGCCCACCTTATCGAACTTTCGTCCAGAATTGTCGAAACCGTGGATTAACTCATGACTTATAAGAGTGGCTAAGCCACCGAATTTGATGGCGTTCGGATAGCTGGCAGCCCAGGTATAGAACGGCTGTAGGGTGGCCACTGGAATTTTAATGACATTTTCCACAAGAATGTTGACTGGGGTAAAGCTAAGTACCTCACCCACATCTAAGGCCTTTGCAGGTTTGTTCAGTTGATCTCTTTGGTCTATAGCAGCTGCACGGTGAATATTGTACAAATTCAGTAAAAGTCCTTCCTCTTGTAGATTCAGATATTTGAATTCTTCTTTAAGTTCCTCATTTGAAGAAATATGCATTTTCAGATTCATAACTCTCAATTTCTCGATAGCCAATTGTCGAGTCCGATTGGTAATCCAATTGAGGGATTCGTCAGATTCTAGGTTTTGCTCAAAAGTTAACTTAATTTCTTTCCAGATAAGGTTGAAATCATTTGCGGTTTCGTTGAAATTAAACTGACGAGCGATCATGCTGTCCAAGTTTTTTGAAAAAAAATTCTTTGTTAATGCAATACACTTTTCCTCACGTTGTGACTCTGTATTACCTATATCAAAGGCAAAACTTTCGATCAGTTGATAGAATATATAATTGGCTAAAGTTCTGTTAGATGTACTTGGGATAACTCTGAGTAGATTTTCATGGTATTGGGGATTGTAGTTATATATTCTTGGCACCCGAACCCCTAAAGATGTGTTGACAAGTCGCTCTATATCCAGAACGGGCGAATACATTTCCTGGAGTTCCTCTATTTTTCTCATCTTTGCTATCTCACTCATGTCCAAGTCGATAGTTTCATTTAACAAACCCTTAGCTAGTTCGACTTCGAAGTTCATAAGTTCCGCAGCCGTTGTGATTGCCAGATTTTTCTCTATGCCCAGAAAATTGTGCAGTTTTCCTGCCATCAGACTTTGAAGGGCCATTCGATACTTGGCTGTGTTCTTATTTAGGTACATGCTTTGAGATTCTAGTGGAAAACCCTGTTCACCAATATAAACAACATTAACCTGGTTATTTGCAAAATCTTTGGTAACTTCAACACCAAGTATTATATTCTTGCCATAGCTACGTGATATTTTTGATACAGTTCCCAGCCAGTCAAAGTCCGACTCCTTCCAAGTGTTGCCCTCTAAAACTGGCATAGAACCAAATTCCTTTATTAGTAGCTTTAGGTTCTTTCGGTAGTTGTCGTCAATTTCCTTTACACTAATGCAGGATTTGTAGAATCGTCTCACTGCCTTATCCTCCTCAGTTTCCTTTTCCTTGTCTATCTCGATTACATTGCGAAAGACCTGCATTACTTTTCTCTCAAGACCCTGCTCCAAACGGTCAAAATAACCGGTGGTTACTGTGTTCATTGCTGGATTAATCCGTTTCCAATTGCCGCACGCGAATTCGTAGAAATTGTCACATGGATCTACGGCCTCTTTGATGTAACTTTGTATTTCCGCTGCTTTTGCCTGCCGTAAGATGCCTCTAACGAAATCTGTATTCTGGCCATACTTCAAATCTGGTACACGCGCAGCAGCCCGGCTCAATGGAAGTATTATCAATCCGTATAGTATAAACCGTAAGGTATGAGTCACGAGTCGCGGCTGACGATCACTTATTTTCTGCCGCTCCATTCTAAACGCTTTTTGACACTAACTGCGGCATGAATAAATTCTAAATTATAATCTACAAATTGCAAAATTCTGTACACATCGATGCTGCCTGCTGTGAATGTGTTGGTGTACTTGAGAGCTTAAGCTGATAAACAAGAGAATCCCGGGCGTTACAGTGACCCCGTCGGGTTATCGTTGTTTGGAGGAAAATTAATCAATTTGACTAAACATATATCAATTATGCAATAACTTTAGGCATTAGCCTGATATCAATGAACGCAAAATATAACAAATTGTAGACAAATATATACATACTATGAATTTGTTTATTAAAAATCACTCGTTTCACTGGGCGTTCAGCTATTAAATATAAACAAAGCATTTTGATAATGAATATATATGGTCGCCCCACACAGCTGATCGTATTTAACTCGATTAGCGTAACGCCCGTCCGATTCGCTCGACTATCGATGTTCAAAGACTTTACTGATGCTAATTCGGCCTTTTTCCGGACAGTTTTGAAATCTCAAACAACTACATCTGGAAATCCGCCCCGATTTTTATACCCTGTATGCATGAATCGCTTAATAACATGGTGAATAACTTTGGGAGACAGGCAGAAGAAGGCGTGGCAGACACCACAAAGTGTATATATTTATAATCAGGATGACGAATTAAGTTCATATAGGCATGTCCGTCTGTCCGTCTGGATGAAAGTTGAAATTTTGGAAACTATGAGCCAGAGCATCTATTTCTTAGCATGTTTTTTTCTGGGTGTTACACACATTTCCCATTTGCACTAACTTAATAAACCCTTTTGAAATCTTGTAAAGTACAGAGTATAATAAAAATTTGAGAATCTACAGTCCATCAACAACTTTTTTATTTTTATAAAACACGCTTTTAACCGAGCAAGACAAATCCATATTATTTTTGGATTAGTCGCAATTTGATATTTGAATTTTGCACATGAGGTTTGCGATGAAATTGTTATCGATAGTCTGCCGATGCCAGTTTGTCGTACATAGCCAGGGATGGATTCACACTCAAAGAGAGGCTGAGCAGTGCTGCCAACTTGTTTTGTTAAATTGTGGCGAACTTTGACAAGAATTTTAAAATGTAAAAGTAAATGGCTTCTACAGTACAATTGTTGTTTGTTGTTCTATCACTTTATGTTATTTTTCAGATTTTTATGAGATATAACAGAATTCATTGTATGCAAGCTTTGCGAGTGACTAAAATAATAACTATTATTCACATATATTAACCTGAACAAAACCAAAATAATTAATTCAAATATCTGATTCATGTGCACAAAACAAAATATTGTCTGCGTTTGCCTTATGTAAATAGCTGATATCTGGTTGTCCTAAGCGCATTGCCAAAGATAACAAACAAACAAATCACAAGCCAAACGGCAGCAATTAGGGAATGGCAGCTCAAATTTCCTCGGGGTTTTCCGGACGAACCATGAATGAAAATGCAATGTTGAAGCCAATGCGTTTCATGCTAATGACACAAATCCGTCTGGCACGCTAATTGTCTGAGTCATAGACGATAGAGTATTGGATAGCAAATACATAATAGGAAATGCACTTAGGATTTCGGATATTGCGCAGATTTTATGCAAAAGTCCATTCAAAATGACCGGAAATAGAAATCAAATGTCGAATGCCTAATGGGGATTTCCGCTAGATAAGAAAGGGTTTTCGTGGTATGCCTAACCAGTGATAAATTTCCCATTTTAAATCCTTTTTTGGCTATATTATTTGACATTTATATAGGACAGGAGAACAATGAAAACGTTACCTTATGGGTTCCGGTTTATATTTTATGCCCCAAAAACTGTCAATCTTTGTGGTAAGAAGTCCCTTTTGTACTCATTTGAAACAATGCCGGCAAATTGCAGCTCAGACCCACAAAAACAATAATATTCATAATAATAATACGCAGGGAAAATGAAAAACTGCAGAGACTGCAGTCGGAAACAGTCGGCGGTCGCCTCATCATTGGGCGACTACAAGTCATAAAATCTTGCGTCTGCCCCTGCCCCTTTGTTTCCCGCAACAGCAGCATTTTCCCTGGCACAAAGTGTGATGATTTTTATGACTTGCCTGTGAATTTTTGCCGACAGCGACGCCGATGTCCTCGCTCGCTCTCCTGCTGTTGTCCTGGGAGACAAGTGGCATCGTCAACAAGTGTCTCATGGCATTCAAGTGGCCGTTGCGGCTGTCGCTTGGCGCCAGTTTGATGTGCCCAACACAATTTGTAGTACCGTTTAATGTTTGATTACGGTAACTTATCGTTACATCTGATCTATCCCTCTATCCCACACTCGCCTTCCCTCCTTCCTCACAGTACCGCTATGCTGATTTTAGATAGGGTGATAGTCCTACTTACAAACGTACTCTAAGTGCCATATGCACTTGAGTTTGACGAGCTGAAAGATGATCGGTCGATTGTAACGCATAAATACAATAGAATATAACATGTAAATTGCCAGTGTAACACAGTTCTTTTTTTATACCCTGTGCCCATTTGAAAAATGGGAAAAACAGGGTTAATAACTTTGTCAGAATGTATGTAACAGGCAGAAGGAGGCGTGGCAGACCCCACAAAGTATATATACTCTTGATTCGGGAGATGAGCTTGGTCGATTAAGCGATGTCCGTCTGTCTGTCTTGATCAGCTCCCACCAAAAAAAATCCCACCACCCACCAATCCGCTTCTGTGATGAGCGCTCTCTATGCTCCATCCCACCCAGTGCAGTATGTAGGTTGCTTTGTAGGCTAGGCGGCTACCCGCTGCATTACTTGTAATGCAGGAGGAATGCTTGGAGAGCCAGCACTAGCGAACGAGCAGAGAGAAGTGCGGCTAAGCGCTGCCTAAGAGGCGAGCCGGCTACCCGCTGCATTGCTTGTAATGCAGGAGGTATGCTTGGTTAAGCGCTGCCTAGGATGCGAGCTGACTACCCGCCGCATTACTTGTAATGCAGGCGGTATGATTGGAGAGCCAGCAAGAGTGAGCGAGCAGAGAAGAGAGTGGCTAAGCAATGCCTAGGAGGCGAGCTGGCTACCCGCTGCATTACTTGTAATGCAGGCGGTATGCTTGGAGAGCCAGCAAGAATGAGCGAGCAGAGAGGAGAGTGGCTAAGCGGTGCCTAGGAGGAGAGCTGGCTACCCGCTGCATTACTTGTAATGCAGGCGGTATGATTGGAGAGCCGGCAAGAGTGACCGAGCAGAGAGGAGAGTGGCTAAGCGATGCCTAGGAGGCGAGCTGGCTACCCGCTGCATTACTTGTAATGCAGGCGGTATGCTTGGAGAGCCAGCAATAGTGAGCGAGCAGAGAGGAGAGTGGCCAAGCGGTGCCTAGGAGGCGAGATAGCTACCCGCGGCATTGCTTGTAATGCAGGAGGTATGCTTGGAGAGACAGCGAGGTGAGCGGCTAAGCGCTGCCTAGGAGGCGAGCTGGCTACCCGCTGCATTACTTGTAATGCAGGAGGTATGATTGGAGAGCCAGCGAGGTGAACGGCTAAGCGCAGCCTAGGAAGCGAGCTGGCTACCCGCTGCATTACTTGTAATGCAAGAGGTATGATTGGAGAGCCGGCAAGAGTGACCGAGCAGAGAGGAGAGTGGCTAAGCGATGCCTAGGAGGCGAGCTGGCTACCCGCTGCATTACTTGTAATGCAGGCGGTATGCTTGGAGAGCCGGCAAGAGTGACCGACCAGAGAGGAGAGTGGCTAAGCGATGCCTAGGAGGAGATGCCTTGGAGAGCCAGCGAGGTGAGCGGCTAAGCGCTGCCTAGGAGGCGAGCTGGCTACCCGCTGCATTACTTGTAATGCAAGAGGTATGCTTGGAGAGCCGGCAAGAGTGAGCGAGCAGAGAGGAGAGTGGCTAAGCGATGCCTAGGAGGAGATGCCTTGGAGAGCCAGAGAGGTGAGCGGCTAAGCGCTGCCTAGGAGGCGAGCTGGCTACCCGCTGCATTACTTGTAATGCAGGAGGTATGCTTGGAGAGCCAGCGAGGTGAGCGGCTAAGCGCTGCCTAGGAGGCGAGTTGGCTACCCGCTGCATTACTTGTAATGCAGGAGGTATGCTTGGAGAGTCAGCAAGGAGAGTGGCTAAGCGCTGCCTCGCATCTTATGCACAGAGAGCTGTCGATCTCACCACAGCTGCAGATTGGTAGGTGGGTTTTCTTGGCTCTTTCTATTTCTTATTCTCGGGAACTGGTAAGAGACAGCGACTGCACAGCATGCAAACACTATAAATACAGCTGTTGCAGTGCTGCTGATCAACAACGTTCATAACTTTGTGGAAATGTATGTAATAGGCAGAAGAAGGGTCCTGTATGCCGGTATGTCCTTACTATTACATTTATGTATCTTGGTAAGAAATCTGTTAATATTATATGTATTATAAAGTTTAATATTTATTTATTTAAAATATATTTTAGCCGTTTTTTGTTGTATTATCCCTGTCTCGATTAATTGCCTCTTCTATTTCGCATATAAAATAGAGTAAGAGATTAGAATTAAAGAACATCTCATACCTTCTGTGTAGAAATGTGTTCATTTTTGTTCATTTTTACATTGCCGGATTCATTAGTTGCTCAATAATTTCATTAGCTCAAAAAATTCTTTGAAGCTAATCGAATCTTCTTATTTGGGGCCATTTGCTTTGGTTGTCTATAAATACCCAGGAGAACTCAGAGACAAATGTATAGTTCAAAGAGATGCCCCCGTAATGCAATCGCTATCAAGCGCTATCAACATTAATACGAGCACCCATTATTCAGCCCCCGTAACCCCGAGACCACTCAAAATGGCGCTCACAGTGGCTGAAGCGAGACCACAAGAGACACAAGAGGCCGCGACCAATGCGAGCGCAGCAGATAAAGAGCAGAGACGAAAGAGATCGGTTGGGCGAGAAACCTGTTCGACTACCTGAGAGAGCGAGAAAAACTAAGCGAACCGGATTCGGATTCGGAATCGGATTCTGCTGGAAGCGAGTTAATCCGAATGAACAGCAGAGTGCAACAGTTTCTAACTGAGCGGCAGAGTGAACAGTTCGTTGTGCGGGAGAACCGAGATTACTTTTGACCATTTATCAACTTGAGTTCGTATTTAATTAGTTATTCGATATGTTGGCGCTGCCAAATATTGTGGATCTGCGCATGCAGCAGCAGATCGCACACGAGATCTATCGCCAGCAAATCATGCAGCGACTGCCAGGTAAGCAAAATAAGCATGCCCCATGCCAACTTGCCGACGGCTTCTAACACTTGGTATATGTTATATATATTAACAGATCCGCTGTGTGGCCTAATACCGCACTTTGGGCCACATTTTGCCGCACTGCCGGGTGTGGAGGCCAAGCTGAAGAACAACGAACTCTGGCAGCAGTTCCATCACATCGGCACCGAGATGATCATCACCAAGAGTGGCAGGTGTGTACAAACAAGCCAGTTTTCTGCTTATCACTTGCCCAGCTTATCTCTGCCACGAGAGCTTATCGCAGACTCAGAGACATGGCATGCAGAAAGCGCAAGATAAGCGTGCTACAGAATGAGATCACAGCCAGACAGACACTAACCGCCATTAACATTTATACTATATCTATTTCCATTTCCATTTCGATTTTCATTTCCCACAGACGCATGTTTCCCCCCATGAGCGTGGCGCTCAGCGGATTGGAGGAGGAGACCAACTACTGCGTGCTGCTCGAGATGGTGCCCCTTGGCGACTGCCGCTACAAGTTCTCCGGCTCCCAGTGGGTGCCAGCCGGAGGTGCCGAGCCCCAGAGTCCCCAACGCATGTATCTGCATCCGGACAGTCCGGCTACGGGCAAACACTGGCAGTCTCAGACGCTGGCATTCAGCAAGGTGAAGTTGACGAACAACACCCTGGATAACAATGGACATGTACGTACAGCTTATAGTCGATTCCATGAGCTCATTTGCGTCATTTAGAATGACGCTCTTTTGGCGTTTCCACGACCCAAACACATCCACATCCAAATGACGTTGCTATTTATATATTGAATGATGTGATTCGTCATTCGGATGAAGTGGTTCGTCATTTGTATAAACTAGTTTGTCATTTGGATGTGCTCGTGGATATCGGTTATTAGTTTTAGACAAACTTATCCGCAGTTGCTTATTAGTCACGCTTGGGCTTATCTTCCGCAGATTGTTTTGGCCAGCATGCACAAGTATCAGCCACGTTTGCATGTCATACGCTGCTCCGAGCTATCGCAGATTGGCTGGGCCCCACAGCAGGCCTACGTATTCCCAGAGACCGAATTTATAGCTGTGACAGCCTATCAGGTGTGTACCCTAATCAATCCCCTTTCAAAAGGATATCCATCCTTAGCGATATTTAAGATATAAAAGGATTAAATGTCGATATTGATGCAGTTTTTGCTTTACATTTCTCAAATATTTAATACATTTAACATTTTAATTTCAACAAAAACAAAGTTAATTAATTTACATTAAAACTAATAAACTAAATTTAATTTAAAACTTAAAACATTTGAACTATTTAAATGTTTTAATGAAAGCAAAGTTTATTAACATCCTATAAATGTTGAAACCATTTTAGAGTAAAATTTTCAAACAACTTTATTTAAATTTATTTATATTTAAATTTTTCAATATGAACGGAGAAATATTTTCAATCATATCAGATAAATTAAATTCTTTAACTATTTAAATGTTCAAATCATAATAGATTAATTAAATTCTTGACTAGTTGAATTTTTGATTAAAGATAGTAATATTTTCAAAAACTATACTATTAAAATTTAACAACCAAAATATATTTTCGACGCTACCCATATCGATAAGCTTCACAAACTTGTTGATATTTTCGATAATAACTACTTATTGCTAACGATATTATGCATACACTGCGAGCAATACCTTATTAACGCCCCTTATTCTTTTCCCAGAACGATCGCATTACCAAGCTGAAGATCGACAACAATCCCTTTGCCAAGGGCTTCCGAGAGTCGGGCCAATCCCGCTGCAAGCGCAAGCTGAACGAATCCCCCCCGCCTGCCCCGCTGAACCGATCCACGACGATAACTGGCCATGATTTGGAGCTCACAGTGGCACCGACGGCCAAACGCCTGCGATTGACAGAGGCGCTGGCCCCGCACCCCGCCGTCCCGCTAAGGCCGCAGCACTATCTGCTCGATACTCTGGAGGCCAATTTCTTTATGACAGCGCCACAGCCTCAGCCTGAGATTCAGCCTCAGCTTGAGATTCAGCTTCAGCCGCGCATTGATTATGCCAGACACATGGGCAGCTATCCAAGTTGGGCCTATACGCCGCCATCGCCCGATTCGTCGTGTGGCACCTCCAGCTGCGGCTCCAGCGCCGATCCAGATCCAGAGGCAGATCCAGATGCCGATGCCGATGGCTTTGTGGATGTGGTGGGCACCACAACGGGCCCAGCTGAAGGCGACGCGATTGCTGTTGCACCACCGAAACCCAAACGCAGCAGCTTCAGCATCTTGGACATATTAGGAGCCAACGTCTTGGTCTGACGCTTGTTATAGCTGGGATCAGCTTGGTTTAGACGTTGGTGCCCCATTTGAGTGGCAGCTTCCCTCAGTGCCTTATAGGTTTAATTAGTGTTTAGTCCGTAGTTGAAATTGTGATATTTTGCAGCTAATTAAGATTTCCAGGTATTTACCATCGGTACTTAGCCTAAGTATTTATTATGCAATTTTAATTGTTTAAACGATTTCGTAATGGATTTATTGTCTGCGGCATTTTAATGCGAGTGAATAAAGATTTTTCCAAACTAATTGCGCTTTAAATTGAAGGGAAAATAAATACATATAATGAGAATAATTAATAGAAAATCTATAATGAGTGTCGCATGCATTAAGAGTATTATCCGACGTCCGCAAGGTGCCCTATTATACAAATGACGAACCAGTTCATTCAGATGACGAACCACTTTATATAAATAATAAACCACTTTATCCAATTGCTGTCGCTGCTGGAAACGTTAGAAATAGCCAGATATTAGTTACAAATTACAATTAATACATAATTACATAAAATAAAATAATATTACATATAATATAATGAAGTTACTCGATTTCATTCGGGACATTGGACTAATGGACGTGCTTTAGGTTCAGCAGGGAGTACAATAGATCTTTCAGGTCGCAGTACACTAGGTCCCCATAATAATAATAATACATAAGATATATAAAAATAAAACTAAGCAAAAGAGAGGCAGCTGATTAAGAGAGCCGCAAGTAACAACTGTAAAACATAAAGCATAAGAGACAAAAAATAGTTTAATTGCGTTAAACTGCACTGGTTGCGACATTAATTTATTTAAGAATAAAAACTATTCACTTTTTGCTGATATTGTCTCTCAATTCCACTGTGCACGCGCTCATATTTTATTGTTAATCTCTCTTAGCCTTGTTTATGGCTTATTTTTGTGTTGAGTTTCGTCAAATTTCCTAAATACTTTGTTTTTGTTGTTTCCATTTTGCTCACATTCTTGTATAACATAATTGCGTCTCTTACATACATACACACATACGTACATATCGCTCTCGCATGTTGTCCATAAAAACCAGTTCCAGTTCCAACAAGTTCACCCTCGTTTGCTTCGGAGAGACTCCATGCATATGCTCCACACAAGAACAACAACAACAGCAACAACAAGAACAGGCGAATGAACAACAACAACAACAACGGCGACGACATGCGCTTATCAGCAGATCAGAGAAGACCGCATCTTAAATGCTGGCGCCAGCGCCAATGCGCTGATTGAGCGCGACGATCGCCAGGTGATCCTGGCCAGCACTCGCCACAAGCAACAGGCAACAATCCACAGGCAACAGCAATGTAATTGATGTTTTCACGTTGTTGTTTCTAGTTGTTGCCGTTGCCATTTACATGCAAAATGGTTCGAACCAAAGCCGAAGCTTCAACTGCAACCGATGCCATTGCACACACAGTGCTGACAACTTTTTTAGAGAATAAAAAGCTATTAAAGCGATTAGATTATTTAGATTATTTTTCAAGTGTATAATGGGCCAATCCAATCCACGAACTTTAAGCAATTTAATTTTTCGGAATGTATTTATTTATTATCGATGGCGACAACAAAAACGCCTATAAAGCAAAAAATAATGTATTATTTATTATACTACAGAATATTCTGCAGTCAGTATTATAATAATAAGCCACATTATGCATTCACGCTACAGATGGTATTGTAATAATTTAAATTAAATTAAATTAAAAAAATGCATGAATTTTGTAAAATTTAAGAAAAAACTAAAAACTGCTTGATTCATTTTGAAAAATATCACAGCTCCCGCTTTTCACAATTCCATAATTTTTCCAGCATATGCAAATCATATACCACCAAATTTGACGGGAAAAAGCGGGTTTGACAACACTGATTGCCGCACACATGCAACTTGTTCTGCTGCTGGCGGAAATGAGGCGGCAACTTTGAATGCCCACCAACAGTGTTGCCAGCCGCCAGTCGACAGCGCTAGCTGATGCCGAAATAGCCAAAAGTAGCTAGTTGTGCCTCTTTTTTTGCTCTCTAATTCGTGAGCGGAAAATAATACAATGTGCGGTTAAGCATTTTTTGGAAGCTCTAGAATATTTAGTATAAATATAGCTGAGTTTAAACACAAATGTTTGCTTTTGTCTATTTACAATAGCTAGAAAAACAGCCACGTTGGCAACACTGGCAGCAGCAAGTGGGCAGCCCCAGTGCAATGGAAAGAGCGGCCAAGGGAGATTTCCCAAATTGCGAATCGTCCACGGTGGCAATTCGTTTCAAATCGCGTTAAGAAACAATTGTTAAGCTGGCGATTCCCCCAACTGGCAGCTTTGGCCAATCCGTTTGATCTCTGGCAGCAGTTGGATATCCAAGTTAATACCCACACACGTAGCAGCAGCAGCAGCAGCAGCAACAACAACAACCTGTTTTTATATTGTTTTTTAGTTTGTTTGGCTCAGTGGCGACATCTGTTGCCTGTCGGCTGAGCTGCTTGCCATTCCATTCAAGTCGCCGCTGGAAGTGTTTATGGGCTCCACATTAGCCACGCTGCATATTCATGTTAAACGTCGCCAAAAAGACTAACGATGCCAAACGGCCATTGTGTTGTTGTTGTTGTTGTTGCTGCTGCCAGCGATTTGCTAAAATTTATTGAATTCTCATTTAAGAGCCAGCTCCGACTCCAGCTCCAGTCGGATCCACGTTCAGGTTCACATCCAGATCCACAAACGTTCGCGTTCGCATGTCAAAGTCAAATGAGCGCCGATCTTCCACTGGAGATAAGCGAACTTTTTTCTTCCAGGCCCTGCATGTTGTGTGTGTGTATGTATTTGTGTTTGCTGTTGTTGTTTTTATAGTGCTTCTCTTTGTACATATCTATATGTGTAATTTCGTTGGAAATTAATGTTAAGGCGGTCAAAATCAAAGTCATGGACATTTTTGCTGGCGACAATTTTATCGGCAGCACAATGAAATCATTTGGAATAGAGCTGGGCGCCGGCTCTCATCCCTCTCCTGCTGCATAGTGTACACATAAACATACAAACCTATGCATGTGTATATATACATATGTATGTGTGTATATTGACTTGAATTAATATCTAACATGAAGAGCATTTGAGTTGGAATTCTATTTTAATTAAACTTTGACAGTTCCCAGCTTACGCCTGTATTGCCAATATTTTGGATAAAATACTCGGATTTAATAACGTCATATACGGAGAGAGGCAGCCGATCAGTCGGATGCGCCCGACTGTATAATACCGTAATAAAATAGAAGAAGAGTACGTAGTATTTGTAGTAACAATAACAGCCTTCTTTGTTCAATATTACGCTTGGTGTGCGGTTTTTATCGATTAGGGCGTAAATGGGGCGTGCCATCCAACATTTTTAAATTAACGAGCTGCGTATTATGTGCAACTTTCTATATTCAATATCTCGTGTTTTTAACTAGACAGATAGA